>JAYDZG010000024.1:7018447-7028466 GCA_034509265.1 Microcambeva bendego
TTTATTTTACTGACTTTATTCTGTAGTGACTTTTACTAAACTACTTTATTTAGAATAAGAAACTCTTACTTTTTACTGTAAGTTTACATGTCGCTTTATTGAGTAAAACCTCTTATTGCCGTCTGGGGGACTAATACTTTTGCACACTTCTGTACATATAGTGTTTGTGATTTCTTTATTATTTCCTTTATTGTTTTCTTCAGGATGTACGACCTGTAATATATTCACTGCCAGGCTTGACTGTAGTTGACACATAATAGCAGATGATCTAGTTTACCTCTGTGGGCGATCCCAGATCCGCTGAAGGACTGAGGGTGCTGTTATCCGGAGGCATGGTGCCTGCGCTGCTGTTGATGGGGGACGTGGGGGCTGCAGGTTGGGGATGTGTGTCTCCGGCAAAGCCAGAAAACTGCCAGAACGTTTCTCTCTTTTGTAGACGATCGTGGATGCTGCTCCAACTCAGATATAACTCATACAGCAACTGTACCTGGGTGAGGAAAAAATCATTTCTTTTATTTTTTGGTAGACGCCTTTATACAGGCCTTTGTACTGTATACAGGCAGAGCAATTTAGGGTTAAGGGCCTTGCTCTAGCAACAAGTTGAGCAGTGGTGGGGCTCTACATAGAAATGACCCATACTGCCCCACCAGGTCCTTCTTGCTGTGAGGTGAAGGTGCTACCCACTAGCCATGGTGCCACAAGCAATTATTGCCCCGTTCCTCTGGGATATACAGTATCAGAATATCAGGTCAGATTATCACAGATAACCTTCAAGGTGGCAGAAGGACAAAATAAAAGGGAGAACCTTCCCAAAAATACAGTAATTGGAAACAGGTGAGGACATCCTGATTAAGTCTCCACTAGGGATGAACGATACACTCTACAATGCGATACGATCGACTCTACAATTTTCTCCAGACTTTTTTAAAGCAACATGAATTGAAATCAAATTGTTTGTTATTAACTAAACAAACTTCAGCGATTTCTTGTTAGAAAAAAAAAAACGGCGGCAATTGCGAAACTACAGATTAATTTTTTTGTGTTAAAAATCAATTTGTTCTGAATTGAATCGAATTGAATCATTTCCCCAAATGAACCGATTTGTATCAATTCTTTCTGATTCGATTCTCTACTGGGATGTACCTAGAGATTTAACGATTCAGAAGGAATCGATATGAATCGGTTCATTCGGGGAATTGATTCATATCGATGATTCTTTCAAAAGATGAATCTATATTCACTTTAAACAGCACGGGGTGCTGACGCTATATTCTTTAAAACACTGATATAAACATTTTTAGGTCCATAATTCACGTTTTTTTTCCACGAGTCGCTCATCGAACGTTACGCTCGTGCTTTACTGTATATATACACGGTGTGGATTTATTAATTTGTCGCTCTAGACCTGTAAAGAAGTGCAGAGTTGTGTTCTACCTGTGGTTTGGAGAGTTTAAGATATAGTGGCTGCAGGTCGACATGAAGACAGATGATAACCGCGTGCCTGGAGGCTGGGGCGGTTGAAGCAGGCTCAGGTTTATGAAAGGTCACTGCGAGAGTGGAGGTGCAGCCTACTGGTTCCAGGAGAGGGAGAGAGCGCTGATGTCCCAGCAGTGTGTACACGCTAAACTGACCCACAGTCACCGTCCAGGGGAACGCGTCACCTATAAATGTGTACACACACACACACACACACACACACACACACACACACACACACACACAAGCTCAGACACTTAAAAAGAGCAGAAATAAATAATGATGCTGCTCATAAGCCAAAATCTAAATTTAACACAATATGCAGATCAATAAATAAATAAGACAAAAAAAGAAATACAACTTTATGCAACATAAATAAAATGTTATGTCACTTTATGTAAAAGTAATGTATCTAATAAAAAAACAATATTTTTAAATTCTGAAAATAAAAAAAAAACATAAACCTAATAATAGATTTTAAATTAAGTGAATCCTTAAGCAAATGCAAAAATGTACTGAATAAAACTCAAAGAAAATGTTTAATAGTATTAAAAAACTATCAAAAAATAAACAAAAAAAAAATCAAAAAGAGTAAAAGGTTTGAAGAGTAAATGTAATCCAGTGAGGGCAATTAAGACCGCTGCCACCCCACCCCTGACTGTGTCTCCAATTCACCTGAAGGAAATCCACACAGACGTGGGGAGAACATGCAAATCACACAGAAAGGACCCGTGCCTCTTGCACCTGCCAGTTGAACCCAGGACCCACTGAGCCGACCCATTTCATTTATACTCATTTAAATATGACGTGCTATCAAACTTGCTATCAAGCTCACTGTGTGTGAGATCATGGGGGTTGAATATTTCTGACTTCAAAAGCCTGTGGTGCATTTAATTAAGAGTAAAATACAATTTAAACCAAGCTACAGATACAGAAATGACTTCACCTGTATATCGGAACACACAGACTGACTTTCATTTGTATTCAAGACACTAGAACATATTCAGAGTGGATCTGACCTACCTTCCTCCAAAATAGGTTTGGGGATGGTGAAGGGAATCTCCTGTAGCGGCTCCATGTGTTTATGCCCGGCGCTTAGCACGCTGACCTGGGGCAGACAGATCACCAGAGTCTCCGGCATGGAGGCCTGACCGTGGTACCAGCTGCGCACGGTGCTCGGGAGGTCACCGGACGCTATAGTGCAGGGACACGGCAGGGTGTCCTTAGGCACAAATACACAACACGGCTGGAGCTCTACCTACGAGGAGATAAGAGAGAATGATAGACATGACAGGGATGCTTATAATCCTAACTGTGGACTCTTTACTCGACTTTTTATTCACGCATTAATTTACAACAGGGTCGAGTACGTCTTTAAATTGAGAACATATTTAAGAATAATCACCGTTTTTATACATTCGCATCAAAGCAAGAAGGTTCTGGGTTCGATCCAGGTCACACTAAATCATAGCTGTTATGTCTTATGAGATCTTATGAATAGTAAAAATACGTTTAATAGAAGTCATCGTTTACCTGGAGTGTAAGGCGTTTAACTGCATCCCAAGCATTTGTGATCAGGTTCTTAAATGTGTCCTCCAGAGACTCGGAGCTCTCACACGACGACTGAATGACTTTCACTGGAATGGAATGATGACGGGACTCTAAACAAAACACAAGCACGACTTTAGAAGCCCAGTTTGGGATTAAAACTGGTCGGTTGGGTACATCAGTCAGCAACAGTGGGTCAAAAAGGAAGGATGTAACCTAGTGCTTAAGGCATTGGACTAGAAATCTGAAGGTTTAAGGTTTAAATGAGCTGCTGTGGTGAGCGTACCCACAACACAGGGTTCGAGTAAAATTATATTAGTGTTCAACATTAACATCTTCACCGTGACCCCCGACATCCAAACGAGAGAGGTGAATAGGATCTACGGAGGATTACAGGGTCACACAATATTCATTAACTTATATCTTTGGACTGTGGGAGGACTTCAGGAAGAAACCCACACAGACACTGGGAAGACACAGACACACACACACACACACACACACACACACACACACACACAGACCGGTGAAGAGAATCCTAACAGCACCTTTTAATGGGTGGGATATGGCAGGCCGGAAGTAAACTTTTTACGTCAAAGAAGATGTTAGAAGCAGGAAAAATGACAAGGGCTAAATTGTGACGGCTAGTTTCCAAAGCTCATTCAGAAGAGCTAACGTAGCATAAATTGTTAAAAGTTTTCGAGGCGGAGCAATATAATATTACGATGGTCGCGCCTCCTTGTGCCTAAGAGTGTTAGATCGTGTAAATTCCTGCCTTAGCTATTTATGAACAGAGTCATCCATCATTTAACTGATAAAGACTTTATTCAAAGCAAAACCTGACCTAAGAAAACTCATGTAACAGTAACCAAAGTAGTCAAACGCTAATACCGTCTACATTTGTGCATAAATTTGCTATAAATTGGGCTATTTTGTGTGTAAGGTAAGAGGAAGAAAGACATCAGCGGCAGCAGCTCGGGTCCTGACGTTTAAGACTTCTTAAATGGCTTTACAATGAAAACTTCGTTCATAATTTGCGGTATTCATGGCCAGTTAAAAAAACACCTGTCTCTCATAATAACGGCACTTCTCACTGCAGCTGCTTGCCCACAAAATCCTGCTCACATGCCGCTCTTGACCCGCCGCTATGATCTATTCAGCTTTGCTCGGTTCTGGTCACTCCTCAATCACGCTTTGAGTAAAGTGAAACCAAACACCTCAAGTAACAAGTACCTGGGGTGGGGGGTTGGTTGTGTGATGTCGAGTTAACACACACAGATTGTTTGATTTTACTTGTTTAGGAACATTTCCTTCCAGCTGTTCTCTTTTTGCTAAAATGAAATTAAGCCTAGTTAGTACACTAAATGAAACGTGTTTAATAAAATAGATCTGCAGTTTACGTAGGAAAAATAAGAACAGCCTATACATCATAAACCTTGCAACACACCGCTGATTCAATCCATTATTAATTGAGAAGATGCATCATTATACTGTATTACAACCTACTAGAACATGGGTGTGAGACCTCTCTGCACAAAGGGGTTAAGTGACGTGGATTCGGCCCGCGGGCCTCGAGTTTGACACACGTATTAACAAACATCCAGAAGTTTCTTTGCATGTCTTTATTTTTATTTTTTTACTGACTTAATAAAATCCAATAAACACATTAAGTGCTCTTACAGTGTCAAATTCTGTTTGTTTGTTCGTTTGTGTACGTGACTAGGGCAGAACAATCATTTTAACTAATTCCAGCAAATAGAAACCTAGTTTAACCAACTCCAAAGACTCATTCCATCACAGCCTAGAACGCTAGTCACCTAGTCACTGCACAGAATTAAAATGTTCCCGGCGGTACATCACATGTGCTTTTTGTTACCGTAATTGATACACGTCTCGTGTACTACTGTACCTGTTATTGTCTTCGTTTTGATCGGGCTGCTGGCGTAGTCTGATGGTTGATTAGAAAGCTGTCTGACCAGTGGAGTGCTGGACACGGATGCTTCATCCTCCCTTGCTTTTAAGATCCCCATGGGGCCTCCAACAACAGTCTATAATATCAGAGGAAGACAAGAGGAAGGTGACCGAGTGTAGGCGAATAAGAAGGGGTCGGTGGACTGAGCATGCATTTGATTGGCCAGCTGTAGCCTAGTGCTTAGGGTGCTGGACTAGTAATCCGAAGGTCGCCGTGTCAAAACCTCAACACTGCTGCTGTTGGGCCCTTGAGCGAGGCCCTTAACCATCGTTGCTCAGACTGTAAACTGTACAGTAAGTCGCTTTGGATAAAGGCGTCTGCTAAATGCTGTAAATGTAAATGAAGCGGGTGTCAGGCGATTATACCCTCCCTGGACCCCATCTGGGTCTCCAGCACCTGAAGACAGACTGGCTATGGTACATTGGGAGAAAATGTCATAAAATGCAAAAAAAAAAGACCAAATCTCAACAGGGTTGGTTTTAATCAAAGCAAAGCTGACACTGCGTCGGCCCTCACGGTCTCACAGCTGCACGATTCCCTTCCTTTTTTATCTCTACCTCGCTGTCCTTCACTCCTGCACATTTTTCCTCTTATTGCTCATTTCAGTCCTTCAACTTTTGGTCCACTAACAGGCCCTGATCTTTCGAGGCTGGTCCTGGTGACAAAAGTGATGGACAATTTTAACCTCACCTTGCCACAGACTTAAACAGATGAAGAAAATAAATTGAATCGTTAGCCTCCATGTGTGTCCCTGTCAAAAAATCACAAGAACTACTTTATAATAAATATTTAGCAATCATAAGGTTGCCAGGTTGCTACTGTTGAGCCCTTGAACCAGGTCACAACTCCAAGTTGCTTTGGATCAAAGCGTCTACTAAATGCTGATAACGTGAAAGTAAATGATGGTGGTTTTATCAACAACATAAAATAAATATAAAAGGTAAAAGGAAGACAGACGTGATCTAGGAGAAGCAGGCGTCTTACTTGCTGTGTCTGTCGATTTGCATTCAGTCTCTGAGACTGGTACAGAAGCCAAGTGAATACAACTGGATCCATATTCACAGCGATGCCCTGCACACTGACAAGTAGCCCAGCTCCTACAACATTAAAAAGAAAGTATTATTATTACTTTTCATTATTATTACACATGCCAAAAGCAAAACGGCATAACTGAGCATTAAAGTAAACAGTCTGAACCTGAGCACGACAAGCTAATCCTGTCCAATCGGATTCATCCTAACTAACTAGTATCCAGAGGAACCACCATGGAAACATGGAAATCCAAACACAGGTATCTGGAGCCATGCCGACTGCCGACATCACACGGCTGCAGGAGGGTGATTGGGGGAAGATCCATAGGGTCCACTCAACAATTAAGGTGGTTCCACAGATGCTCAACTGGGTTCGTGTCTGGGGATTAGAGTGACAGGGTCGTACTTGGGAGTCTCGGTCATGATCTTCCACTCAATGTGGGACATTTCTTGCCAGGTGACTCGCCGCATAGTCTTGCTGGAAGATCCCATCGGCGTGTATGTAATGGTTTCCAAATGGGAGTGCACCTTTCACACGGATGCATGGGCTCATGTCATGAAGACATTCCCCAGACCTTACCCAGCAAAAGTAGGAAGGGGTCATAATAATGTGAATCGACAGTATAAATGCATTAGATTTGTCGCCTCCATATGTTTTTATTTTTTGTACACATATAAAAGATAATTCGGTATAGTTTGTATATTTTGAAAAGCTTTAATACAAAGTCTCTAGAGAGTCAAGCAGAGAGAGAGTAAATGTAGATTATATGTAGATTACAGTGTAGATACGGTGTCATTTCTTTAAGGGAAAAAGGTTCAGACTCTTTCCAAAGAGTGAATTGGCGTATACGTGCACCCACACACCCCCAGTAAATCCCCCCTGACCACATGTGGGGCTGAAGCCTGCCATGCTGTGCAAAAGTGCAAGATACAAATCTCACTCATGCAGCTGTTTGGTTTTTTCAGCACACAGGCTCAATAAAGCTACAGGCTGAGACGCACTGCTGACATTATTACGTCTACCGGTTAAGTTTAGCTTTAAACCGAATTCTAGAGCAATTTACAGTTAAAGTGAAGAACATGACTAAGCTCTTACTCATTTAAATCAGTAAAAATAACTTATTATGGAAACATTTTCTAAGAGTTAATAAGATAGCCACCCAGTTTTGAAATTCTAATGGATGTATGGATGTTTGGATGGATGTTTGGATGTTTGGATGGATGGATGGATGGATGGATGGATGGATGGATGTTTGGATGAATGTTTGGATGGGTGTTTGGATGTTTGGATGGATGGATGGATGGATGGATGGATGGATGTTTGGATGAATGTTTGGATGGATGTTTGGATGAATGTTTGGATGGGTGTTTGGATGTTTGGATGGATGGATGGATGGATTGAGGAGTTAGTAAATAGATGGATTGATGCACGAGTATGTTGATGGATGCATATGTAGATTATTGTCACCCCAGAAAAAAATTAAGGCCCCAGAAAAGAATAAAAATAAAAGGTGCCTGTACTGTACAAATACTGGAATCTCTGCATCTCTTTAATCTGAGATACATAAATAACAATAATAATAATAATATTAATAATAATAATACTGTAATAACACTGTGCAGTTATAAATTATGAATGACTCAATGCAAAGAGCCACTCAAATTCAACTATTATTTAAATTAGATTCTATAATGAAGTAAATTTATGAAAGTGATTTTTTATTATTTGCATTTTTCTGCTTCGCGGTTGTAGGTGATCATGTGTGAGACGTGAGAACAGCCTTTCCATTAGCATTGGCTAGTTTCATTGATACAGTAATTTAAAGCACACTGGACAGGTGAAAACACAAACTGTGCTCGCCCCTGGGTTAGTAGTCTGTCCACCCATGACCGCTCAATTAAAATCATTTGCTCAGAAGTATTGCTTTCCCTTACGCATTAGCCATCCCTTCCCCAACGTACTGCCCGAAATGTGAGAGGACAGAATGAAGGATTATGAGAAAGTGTAGCCTTGACTGGGCAGTGGTCAGGCTCCCAGCCCTCCCACATTGCTTTGTGTTTTTACTTTCTTACTCAAGCATGGAGGCAGCAAATGATTCTGTCATTAGTACATAAAAAACTATCTGTTGAACTCTGGGAGCGCACTCATCGGTAACCAGAATCAGTAACTCAGAAGAGCGACTAACCGCAGATATTTTACTGATTAAAGGGGGTACGCACTCAAAGCAGCGAAGACTAATGAGAACAAAAAAACTTGTGTCTTAAATGTAAAGAAAATCAGTAAAAAGAAAAGCCTCCTTCAGAGTGCATTGTAAACTCAGGCTGGGGTGACAGGTCAACTTCCATCAGTCGAAAAATAGACTACAAATGTTAGCCATCCAAATATGACAGACAGCATTATGATTGGCCATAAAAATAGGATAAACTACTTCAATCCAGGGTTTGTAAAGATGTATCAGAGACGACTTTAATTTAACTTTAAATATGCAATCGGCCAATCTAAAAGAGCCACTCCGGTGTTGTTTTGGCTGCATGCTTGAGGTCATCATCACGTCGTTCCTGTATTCGTCTTTATTTATTGATCCGTTCATTACATTTTACCAATCTTCTTGTTCCTTCAGCAAGAGCATTAGATTATATGACCCGTTACGTTTCACTACACGGATCTCATTTCATCAGGGGATGTTTGGTTTGTTTTAGAGTAAAATAAGGAGTACAGAAAGACTGCATTATGATGTAAACCTGTACATGTCTATCCAAATGATGACATTCTATATTGTGTCCTTCCACTGAAACAGGTGGAACTGATTTAAGAACACAGGTTGCATTTAAAGACAATCTGTAGTGCCAGAGAAAAAAATGAAATGCATTTGTGACTGATTGTAATACTTGTAAAACATTCAATGTCTTCTGATTGACTTTGATTCTCAACTGATGGACCTAAATCAGTCCTTTGCCAAGTCATTTCAGCAGATATTTGACCTGAGTGACTGCTATTCGACAGCCTTAAGCCGAGGACTCAGATAAGGTTTAACACAAGGCTGGGTGAAGGCCAAACGAAACTACACACACAAACAGCCAAGTCTGATTAAAAAGTGATCGTTGACACATCCATCCATGTTAACGCCTCACACTAACTCCATTAATGAGCTAAACTTAGCTCCACATGCACATCCCATGCTGATCTGCTCATGAGTATGGCATAGTGTATCAAACCCAGCACAACAAAGGGGTTAAATAATCCATAATAGAAGTAAAAGACCATCAGTACTGTGATAATATTCCTAATATGAGAGCTCAGAGTGTCCAGTACACAAACCTAATAACTTCTACGCCAATAGTGAAAGATTTGGACGTGATCCAGGGCTGGTCAATCAGTTCCAAGTGAATGGTTTTACAGATGTTCGGGGGTGCCTGTGTGGGGGTGTGTGTTTACTCACCAGAGTTGTGCCAGTCACCGTCAAGCTGTGGGAACTGTATTGAGAAAGTGAGCAGGTCCGGAGCCAGGAGGGACTGGGGGCGTCGGTTCTCATTCAGCCACTGTCTGTTGTAAAGCTCTGGTGTATCCGCCGGTCCCTGCAGCAAAACCACCAGCTGTTTCGTCGGCTCCTTCCCAATACCTGCAACACAGCACGCGCTAATATTTAAAAACATAAATTCATTATTATTGATGATTATTTGGTATAAAGGTGTACGGAGGTACTTATTGGCAAATTCGGACTCATCAGTGACAATTTAACCGTAATCCCACTGCGTTATCTTAGGAGGCGTTCCAATGACCTGCCTTATAAGGGAATCTTTGATTCCAGTCCTTTCCAAACAGATCACTCCCTAGGTAGGGCGTAAGACAGCAAGGCAGCTCACTAGTCTTTTTAACAAACCCCATATATAATGAGGCGGCACGGTGGCTTAGTGGGTAGCACTGTCGCCTCACAGCAGTGGGTTCGATCCCCGGGTAAGGCGATCTCGGTCCTTTCTGTGCGGAGTTTGCA
>JAYDZG010000024.1:7070490-7086463 GCA_034509265.1 Microcambeva bendego
CGTTAATCTTTTAATCTTTTATATTAAACACAGTCGTGGACAATTTTGTCTCTCCAGTTAACGTGGCTGCATGTTTTCGGACTGTTGGAGGTAACAGGAGCAACCAGAGGAAACCCACACAGACACGGGGAAAACATCCAAGGTCCACAGTGAAAGGATCTGGACAAGCCCACCTGGGCATCGAACCCAGGACCTTCTTGCTGTAAGGTGAGTGCTACCCATTGACCCACCCTTCTACCCAAGGTTATGGCTTCTAAATACAACTAATCATTTAACAATATGTAATAAAACTGGCCAACCTTCATACAAAGTCATACTTCCATGGTTTCATTTCAATATATTGATTTCTTTAATCTGATTTAGCTTCATATCATTAGATTATTACAAAACACAGCATCTTTGGTCAAATTTTGCAAAACCTGCAAAGTATTCCGAGAAAGAAAAATGCCACAAAAGAAAAAAAAAACAGTAACTCATGAGACATGAAAAAAGAATAAACATGTAAGTGCACAAAGTCGATAATTAGCAATAATCGAGTTCATAATCATAGATCAGACCTATACATCCAGAAGTATAACAGAGGCACTTTTTAAGTTCATAACCCTGACACAAACCCCATAGAAAATAATCCTGAGCTGCATTTCAGGAATGTCGGTTCTATACAAAATAGAAATATGTTGTAATAAGTTTAAAAATAAAGACTTGAATAACCCTGTATCAAAACATGTCCGTCCCTGTGACAACAGTACAACCTTCTAGGTCCACTAGTGGCATTTGTTCCCTTTTATTAAAACAAAACAGCCAGAGCAGTGTTCCCTGGATTTTTTTTTTTACAGAAAAGAGTCATCTGAAGGTGGTGCATAGGAAAAGCCCAAAAAAGCATCATCAGCTTCCATGACACTGGCATTGATGGAGAGGTCTGTGGAGACACACACAGAGCTGGGGACCATTTCATCCGTGAATTCGGGATCGAAGTTTGAAATATCATATTCTGACTCCTGTTGGACAAGAACAAAAATGCATCAGAATAATAATGCCTATCTACTTTCGTACTACTGAGACATAATGAATGAATTAAATTAGATCCATCGAAATTGTACACAAAACATTTACCACGTTGGGGTTGAATGGAGGTGAGATCTTTTTCCCCACAAGGTCGTCCCAATTAATGCAAGAGAAAAAATCATGGCTTTTGATTTCATTCTAAAACGGGGGGAAAACATACAATAAAGACAACCAAAAGTCAAAAGTGTTAATTTATCACTATTAACAAATAGCAAAACAAAATCAACATGCAAAGATTTGTCCATATCCAAGATTTTTGGATTTGTTTCATGGACCTTGTTATTTAAAAATCCCAGATTTGTAAACAAAAGTGACACATTTCATGTCAGTCATTAGATTAAATTTAATTATACAATAAACAGAAGCCTGTGATGGGCTGGCGCCCCATCCAGGATGTTACAATGTGCCTTGCACCCGTTGAAGAGCTGGGATAGACTCCAGAACCCCTCCCAACCCTAATTAGGATAAGGGGTTAAGAAAAGGAACTGAAATAAAAAGAAGCTACAACACACAGCACAGGTCCGTCTTCTCTGCATCCACAGAATTGGTTAGGAGTTTGACAAATGTAGTTACCAGTCTGGTTTTTAGCTGCTTTAGACTTCAATCTTGGTTATTTTTGACTAAGAAATTACTAACTAAATTGTCATAGGATTGCTAGGACCGCCCCATCTGGCAGACTAATCAGTAAATGTAATGTACTTGAATGCTACATGAATGATTATTAGTCCAGTGGTTCCCAAACTTGTTCTGCTGTGCCGCCCTTTTGTAGATGAAAATATTTTCATAAACTTTGAATTTCACATGAACTTTTCATGGCTGTAAATTATGTAGGGCCTTAACTATGACACATCCGTACATAAAGGCACTTACATAAAAAGTGATGAAATACATAATTATTAAACCTTTTACAAGAACCTTCGTATGTATATTTTCATATGATTATATACATATCATATTTAATTTTCAATACTCATATATCCAAAGCACTTTATGTGGCAGTAAGGAGGCCATTGCTTTCTCCACCCCTCCCCATTTATCCGGGCTTGAGACCGGCGTGAAGCTGTTTCCACGGCTGGGTAAACATACAGGACGATTCAGTGTCTCCAATTAAACTAGTGTCTTTGGACTGTGGGAGGAAACCGGAGTACCCAGAGGAAACCCACTCAGACACGGGGAAAACATGCAAAGCTCAGCACAGAAAGGACCAGGGATCGAACCCAGGACCTTCTTGCTGTGAAGCGACAGTGCTACCCACTAAGCCACCATATGTATGATGTACACAACATTAATTATATTATTTAGCTTTTCAAGCACGTTCACAATAGACCTTTACATACACACGTGGGCATATATTACACATTTTTCCAGCAGGGTGCATAGTTTTCTCACAACGGACACTACGCTGATACTGTGTGATGTGGAACTTTAAAAGTGCCATTGTTCTTGATTTTTGAATTAGTAAAATACACATAAAAATGTGCATTGTGGACACATTGCTAATCCCAATTAGATGCCTCAATTAAAAAATAAGTCATTACAGGAAATATTAACCAGCGTATTTTTAAAATAAAGTATCCACAAAACGAGCGTCTCTACTTATTAAGATTCCACTCTTGTCAGAGATCAGCTGAATCTGTGATCCAACAACACAACAGAGACTCACAAAGTCATCTTTGTATCCCAGCCTCCGGGTGTTGTCTTTCTCCAGCAGAGCCTGCAGGATGGACCAGGCAGCCGTGGACGCACCGAGCCGCATCGTAAGCTCCTTATGAAGGATGTTGTCATACATTTCGTGCGTGTCCCTACTGTAAAACGGAGGCTGATGAGGACAGAAAAAACCACGCAGTTAATTACAGTAGAAGATACTCGAGAGCTTGTTCACAAAAGAGAGGAACAGGACAGTTTCTTTTACCAGGCCGTACAGCATCTCGTACAGTACAGATCCCAGACACCACCAATCCACAGTGTTATCGTACGGCTGCTTTCTTATGACCTCCGGAGCCAAATACTGTCATTAAAAGCAAAAGTATTGTGAATCACATTGCGTTAAGTGTGTGTATTGTTGTCCCTAGTAGTAATTGCTTGTGTCTGAGAGAGCTTATAGTCCTGATTTCACACTGATTTTTTTGACAATTCATTGAAGCTTTAAGGGGGAAAAGATTTTCAACAAAAAGTTTTTACTGATGGCATTAAAACAACAGAAAAATGCACCATTAACATAGATGACAATGTAAAAAAGTGTCATTTGTTAAAAAGTGAGATAACTTTTAGAAGTTAATAAAAAATGTGCTAATTTCATTAACTATTTAAAAATTTATATCGACCATGTGCATTCTTTTATGGCCATAATTACTATCTTATGATGACTACATAAAGCATAATGTGCCGTGACACAAAGCTTTCTCAGACTGGCCCCACTGACATGACAATGCGATCATTGTACTTCTTCTCCTGTCACCAGATCTAGATTCAAATAAGGCTCCTTTAACGTGTGGCTCAATGGGAGATTTGCAGCATGACAATGTTGTAGCAATCTGAAAGGATATCTTTATTTATTAGAATTTTAATGTCCTGTTTTACACACTTTTGTTACGTTCATGAAAGGACTGTTAATCTCTGGAAACACAAGATCAATCAGTTCAAGTCTTTTTGTGTCAAACACAGACATGGAAAATGTATTATCTCCGGTTCACCTCTCTTAAATGTCTTTAAACTGTGGGAGGAAGCCGGAGTTCCCGGAGGAAAGCCAGAGAGACACAAAGAGAACATGGAAAGTCAACCCGGACCGCTTTTCCTTTAAATCACCCAGATGTTGCAAATAAAGTGTTGAGTTTTGATGACATTAATATTAATATATGTTTATACTGCCTTGATCAATATCATCATGTGTTCATTTTGTAAATATATATATATATATATAATTAAACAGATCTGAATCACATCACATTCACATCTTAAAATGCAAAGATGATGTTTGAGCCATTAGTGGCTGGGTAAATAAGGGCAACAAGAAATGCTCTTTTTTATTTTTGCATTTTCTCCCTTTTCCTTAATTTAGCATAGCCAATGAGTGTACTGCTGCTGGAGTCCACTGACCCCTCCTTATTTGCTCGTACTTCTGGTTGAGTCCAGAGTCACGCATGACTTGAGAACCAGTGTTCCTACAGCATCGAAGACCCCATACCTTTGGCACTGGCAATTGTGCTTGCTATCGACCAAATGCCTTTTCGTTCACACAAGGAACATGAAGAAAGAAGTATATTTTCCCAACTATTAGCATGTGAGATTTTTCACTATTAATATGAGTTTACATTAATATTTACTTAAATAAATCTGATTGTTTGGACAATAGTGTTTTATAAACTATATTCATTCTCAAATACCAATGAAGCATGATCTTGGTTTACCAATGTCATTATAATGAGACTACTATACTTTCATAGCAAGCGACTTTTTAAATATGCTTCATTATTAAACATCTGCTGCACTGCCCATCTGTTGAATGTGAAGATTTATAGGAGGAACAAAAACTAGAACCACAAGTTCTAAAAGAGTACATATCGTATCATCTGCCCTGAAGGCAACATGAACACAGGAGCTTTATACATTTGTTTCCTCCACATGGTAACATGAGAATAAAGGGATAATTCGTAAGAAGTTGAAACATTTGGGTTTTGTAGTTGGCTAAAATTAGTTAGACCAAAATAGAAGGTGTTTCAGATTAACTCAGTAGTAGGGAAACCAGCGCTACAGTGTATAATGACATTGTAGTGTGTTTAACTTTGGCACAATGGCCTAGGGAATGTTTTTTCCTGTTTAGCAAAACAATACACCCTCTGCACAGAACAAAATCCATAAAACTGTGTGAGGTAAGCAGAAGACCTTATCTACACCCTATCCAGAACACACAATACAATCAAATACAACTCTAAACATCACTTGGTTCTGGGAGTAGTGTTGAGCTTAAACATGTTGAGTTTTGAGGTATTTTGCCATGAGGATGTATTATAAATCTGTTAATTAACAAATTAAATCTGTTAATTTGTTCCATGGTCTGATGCAATTGCAAATATTGTTTACATGTGTAAAATAATGCTTCATTTTATTTTTTACTCCTGACTTTGAGTTCATCTCCACTAATGCCAAACCCTACTCTGATTGAGGAGAACCAAGCTAACCCACACCCCCTTTAACACGTGGGCATTCTCTCACCCAAACTAGACGAGTACAACGTGGATCAGCACTGTGTACAGATGGACACACCCAGATCAACAAAGTCTTTCTTCGCCTCAAAGCAGGCACCATGAATCAGCCTGGCTTAACCTCCCAGCCCTATTTGAACAACAAGCCAATCGTTGTTCATGTGGCTGCTCAGCTGTATTCCAGATCCCAGATCTTGTGTGCTATTGTGTTTTACCACTGTGCCGCCTGAGCAGCCTGGGGTTGTTTTCAATACTTATACACTGAAATTTACACGAGCTACCAAGTGGAGTATTAGGATTTTACACTGCACACTATGTTGGTGTTGCTGGTTGGCTGGGTGCAATCCTAGCCACTCGGATGCACAAACCAGTGTATTGTGCTGCTGGTCCTAAGCCTAAATTAATAGGAATGTTGTGTCAAGAAGGCCATCCGCTATAAAACTATGCCAAATCGAGTATCGTGAAGGATTCACATACATTGAAATCTAATGAAACAATGAAATGAAATTAAAAATGGAATAAATACAACAAATACCTGGACTGTACCTACTGTCCCTTTACTTCTTAATTGTTTCCTTACACTCATTAATCAGGGAAATGCTTGATCTCGGAAATACCACAATCTATTCAGTAAAGGTTCACTTACGTGAGAAGAGGAAAAATAGCTTTTGTGCTTTTCCCCATTGTTCCACATTAGGTTTTAAGTCTTAATGTGTTATTGTACTGAAACGAGCAAAGAAATGTATTAATATATAGAAATTAATAATAATAATTAAGTAATAATGAAGAGAGGTTTAGTGTTACTGTGTCGTTCTTTTATTTAATTAATCCCCGATAAGCTTGTTAAAGACTTTTATAATCTTATTCTCAGCACCACAAGCTATTACACAAGCTTCTTACAGAGTAACTTTGACTGTAATTCTGCACAAATGAAGATTCGTCTCGTATGTAAATGTTAAGGCAAATGTTCAGTTTAAGGGCACAGATTTCGAGTTTAGGGGGGGCTTCAATTTATAAGGTCCTACTGTATATTGCAGAGCGGATGAAGCCTGGTACTGTAGGTACTGGACCATTTAATTGGTTCATTGGTTCAGGTTTACACTGTTAGGCCCTTCAGCAAAGCTCTTAACCCTGAACTTGAACAATATACTATAAGGCGATTTGGATAAAAGTGTCTGCTCAATGTCAAGAATGTAAATGTAAAGCATTTACAGAAGTCAGAAGCCATTTCATGGTAGCATTTAATACACCCACAACCTAATATTAATGCTCAGCTATTTATTGTAAAAATGTTACCTCAGGCGTCCCACAAAATGTAGTCGTTGTGTCTGCTTGAGAAATGCCCTCTTTGCAAAGTCCAAAATCTGTCAAGACTATGTGTCCCTAAACAGACAGGAAACAAGTTTTTTCAACATTAAAGAAGGGTGTTACCACAATAAATGCCATTTATAGGCAGTTGTGTCCTAGGGGTTAAGGTACTGGACTATTAATCAAAAGATGCAAGCCCCACAACTGCCACGGTTGGGTCCTTCAGCAAAATCCTTGTTTTAATCTACGCTCAGACAATATACTGTCATGGTCCTGAAAGACACTTCTCACTAAGCTTCACCAGGAAATACTCAACTACAATGTAATCTAATAATAGTCCATGCTATTCACATTGAAATGAGATACATAAAGAACATGAAGTCGCCAATGAAGAAATGTCTGACATGCCAAGCACTGAGAATGTGCCCAATGGTAATCCATTAAACATTACAAATATTTTCTAAGGAAACTGTTTAGGGCTCTAGCAATCCACTTGAGCGAAAATAAAGCAAACAAAAAATTCTACTTACTTGGTAGTCCAACAGGATATTTTCTGGTTTCAAATCCCTAGGAAATCAATTAGCTTATGTCATTTGTATGAATGTTTACATATGAAATACAATTATCTATTCTCGTGAAGTTGAGATAACCTGCATCACAATGATGATGCAATGTCATTTTGCATAACTTGTTTATCCACATGGATTAACACTATGTAATTATACAGCAGGCCATTACATTTCACTGCCATCAACAATAAAAAAGTGTTAGCCTATTGGGGAAAGCTGTGTGTTAACAATTAGAAGGTTGCGGGTTTAGATCCCAAATTGGCCTTGTACCCACTGTTAAGCAAGACCCGTAACCCTCTTGGATCAGGGGGCGCCTTACATTGCCTTAAGTGGTAAGTTATTGGTTAAGGTACTGGACTAGTAAACAGAAGGCTGCAGTTTAAAACCTCACTACAACCAAGTTGCCATTTGAATGGATGCTAACACTGCAATTTCCTTTTGTGGATCAATAAGTTAATCAATCATAAATGTAGCAGTAAGTCGCAGGGATGTCTGTTGATTAAAGTATGTGTTTATGACTGTGCTTTACAAGAGTAATTTCATAAAACTGTAGACATATTTATACCTGGAAATAAAAGGGGGACTGGGAAATGACATCTGTATTCAGTTTCTTTTGCATTTCCCATAAAAGCTGGGATATGCAAATAATGAATATCATTGTACTGTAAGCACATATATGAATATATGGCAAATATCAGCATTAAACCTGCCTGATTATTCTTATTATATTTATTATCAGTATGCCACTATCAAGTGTAATTGTATTTATATATTCATTAAAACTTTACCGTCATGTTTTACACTTTGGATGCATTCATAATATCAAACACATCTGTGGATAATTTTGTATCTCCAATTCACCTCAATTGCATGTCTTTGGACTGTGGGAGGAAACCAAAGCACCTGGAGTAAACCCATTGAGACACAAGGAGAACATGCCAACTTCACACAAAGGACCCGGACCACCCCACATGGGAATCAAACCCAGGACCTTCTTGCTGTGAGACAACAGTGCCTGTGAGGCCACTGGAATTATAACATTCATGACATCAACATGTTTGATATCAGAAACTAAATTTGTGAAGACTTTTGGAGCACTCCATTGCATAAAAATATTTATGCTACATATTCATATGACAACTCATATGCAGTAAATTGTAAATGTACACATGAAGGTTACAGTTACATTGTTCAACCAAAACTTAACTAGATTTGTGGTTCTCAGCTAGGGGGCATCAGTGAGCCTAGACTGGTGTCCCCAGACTGGCATCCCCTTGCAATTCATACGTGATTGGGAAAATCTGTAAGGTATTGGTACAAAAGAAATTTGAAAGCGCCTATAGCCTATGTTGTGTCTACGAGAATGAACACACATTTGTCCACCTCTAAAGTGCAAAGGTCAACAGACTGCGACTACGCAAGATTGTGATTCAGTTCTGCTTTTTCTGCTAAAAAATACCAGGGTGAGGAAGTTCCCACCACCAGTTCGGGTATGGGGAATCCAAAGGAAAAACATTGGTGACCTAAATCAAAGGATAACAATGTTATTTAAATGAATATATTTGTTTCAGTTCTAGATGAGTCAAGTGTTTGGAAAATGATGCTAACTGACACATTTTAACATAAGCTTCGAGTTTCCTGATACTGTAATGCTGGGTAAATAGCAATGCTGTGCTCTTTTGGACACCAAACTAAAAATCTCCTGATGATAAGAAGGAAACATTCCTGCTCTACCACTAAACCCGCAATGTCATGACTACGAATCGAAATCAGATAATGAGAAGCCGTTTTCATGTGTAAGCACATGTCAGCCATGCTATTGTGGTAATGGAGCTTTTGAAATGTAGTCAATGTGTTTTCTGCTGCTGTAGACCAGTCATGTATCTGGTATTTGTGCCTTACACATGCATTCCACCAGCCCCTTCTTATTTGTCATCACTTTTCTGAGAATTTGCACGTCACACACACTAACCTACAAGCTCCTAAAGGTTCAGTGCCACCTGAGAACCTTCAAGAAGACATTCTTTGGGTAAAAGTAAACAGCATAATAATATGGGAATATGGGTGAAAATCTTAAAAATGAAGCCCTAGGAAGGAGTCATTTTGTAAATGCCTATGAAGTTCACTAACCTGTAAACAATGTTAAGAGAGTGTAGATAGCCTAAAGCACTAGCCATCTCAGCAATGTAGAACCTCGCCCGGGGTTCAGCAAATGTTCTCTCTTTTTGAAGATGGAAGAAAAGCTAAAGCAAAACAGAAAAAAACATTTTTTACATTTATTCACATAAAACTTATTACTCAACCATATAGATCAGTTTGTCTTTAGCTTTGAGTTCACTCCTACAGTGAGGTTTCCTACTTAATGCTGAGTGGGTTAGTATGGCCAGAATCATGTGCTTATTCATAAAGCTGAGCTGTCTGTTTGTCTACTATGTCAGCAAGGGGATACCAGGCAGATCTCTTCCTCATTCTATTACACGGATCAAGCATAACATTATGACCACCTTCCTACCATTGTGTTGCCCCCCCTTTTGATGGCCTATACACAACAAACTACAATGCTCTGTGTATTTACAATGTAAATTCAATGCAAATTATCCACTGTACAAATTAAAGCACTTGCCTTTAAACCAAATATTTGTGATAGTGATAGTAGATAGAGTGATAGTATAAAGAATTTCATGGGTTAAATATGGGTAATAATATTAGGGATCTTCAAAAAAAAGTTCCGGCACGTTTATATTTTGTTTGGAAATGGTGATGGAGGGAGAAACTGAAACTTTTTGGACAGGCAAAGAAGCTTTAAGATTTGCATTGTTTGCTGGTGCTGACAAATTGAAGAAGCCTCATAGTTCTGACATCATCAGCTGCACACAACTATTTATGAACATTACATTTATTATTTACATAATAAAGACAAGGTTCATCATTTAAAAAGTTCATATCACATAGATGCATGGACACTTTTGTATCTGCAATTCACCTCGCTTGCATGTTTTTGGACTGCAGGAGGAAACCTACACAGACACAATGAGAATATGCCAACGCTACACAAAAAGGACCCGGACTGCCCAACCTGGAAAATAAACCCAGGACGTTCTTGCTGTGAGGCGACAGCGCTACTCACTTGGCCCTCGTGCTGCCCTTTTCCTGCTTCTAACATCAACTGTGAGGATAAAATGTTCACTTGCTGCCTGATATATTCATCCAACCGGTGCCATGATGAAGAAATAATGAGTATTCACCTGTCAGTGGTCATAATGTTATTTAATAAAAGAAATTTTAAGCAAGAGAAATTAGTCACAACCACACCTAGCAGACTTCCTCAATTTCATTTTTTTGCAAGATCATAGTGAATAATTTTTTAATGGATAACAGAGGAATCTAAATTAGGTCTACAGGAGTGCTAAACATGCACACATGCTAAACAGTAAAACATAAAAAATGAATACAGGGATATTCACTTATTACAAATATTGTGAAATAACTCTGCAATCTGAACTCTGGTAGCAATCGGAACAATCTGAAACAAAGTGCTCAACAGTATATGGGAGTATTGAACAAACCGGGATGCCCCAGCACCAAAGCGATGATTAATGCAGCTGTTGTGGCATTTAATCTCGCTTTGCAACTTCCGGACGCATACCTCTTCACTTTTCTAATGAGGATAGTGGTGTACAGAAATGAGCACAGATTTTAAATTCCCATTTTACACTTTGTTTAAGTTCATGACTAGAAAAAGGAATTACTCATTACAGAAGATTATTTCACAAAAGTGATTTTACACACAGTTATGGACAACTTTGAATCACTTGTCTATGGACTGTGGGAGTGAACCAACATAAACACAGGGAGAACATGGAAACTCCTCATAGAAAGGACCCGGGTCACCCCACCAGAGGATCAAACCCAAAACCTTCCTGCTGTGAGGTGACAATGCTACCCACTAAGTCACTGTTCCGCCCTCATCACGGTGTGAGGTCAGCGTAGATTTTGTGACTCTGTTATTCAGCAACGTTGAATGCTATGTCAAAACGTTGTTGTCAAAATGGAAATTACTGTACTTCTAACATCCCATGCAATGCAATCAACCGTAATGGAAGTTCCAAGAGAATATTCCAGGCCTGGTTCGAGTGAATCTCTCTGTATTAAAATTGCTGTACTGTACAACTGGGAAGAATTTTAAAATCACATACAGAACCCTATTCCCTTGCCAGTAGGATCCACAAAGCAGTGTTGTAGTCCCGGTCCCGAG
This sequence comes from Microcambeva bendego, assembly GCA_034509265.1. Taxonomy (NCBI): domain Eukaryota; kingdom Metazoa; phylum Chordata; class Actinopteri; order Siluriformes; family Trichomycteridae; genus Microcambeva; species Microcambeva bendego. Next base: position 7,081,890 of record JAYDZG010000024.1, read on the forward strand.
CCCAGGTTGCATCAGGATGGGCATCTGGTGTAAAAATTATGCCAAATCAATAATACAGATCCCGATCAGCTGTGGCGACTCTTAATGGGAAATCTGTTAAATCGAGGTTCACCTGTACTTCAGTATTAAAATTCAACATCCAAAGCTTCACCACCTTTGCTGTATTATCTGTAGTTTCCTTATCACATGACAATTCTCATGCACATTATTCACAAAGAAAAAAATACTCACTTCTCCCCCATTGACGAAATCCAGGACAAAGTACAGTTTATCTTTTGTCTGGAAGGAGTAGTGCAATCCTACTAGAAAAGGGTGCTTGACATTCTTCAGCAGCACGTTGCGTTCAGCCATGATATGTTTTTGCTGTCATCAGCATTTACATAGAAAAGAAAATAATCACATGCCACTATGATGATCATTACTAATAGCAGATGAGATGTTTATTACCATGTGAGCATGAATACAGTAGTGTAGAAGGGTTTCAGATATTTACCTCTCTTCTTTTTAAAATGACCTTTTTCTGCAGGACTTTGACTGCGTAACACTTCCTGTCTCGTTTCCTCTTTGCAAGTAGAACCTTTTGGAGTGAGAAAAGTCACAGCTGGTTAATAATAGTTTGAGCCTGAATAGAAACACTGTCTGACTACAAAGGTTTATGGTTTTCATCCGTCAGTGGGAATTCTTTTTACCACAAACATTTGTTTTGGAGAAAGGGTTTCATAACCCATAGAACTGATACTATCTCAGTAGTGCTGTATCTACAAATAACATTAAGTTTAAAAGCTACTTCTAGAAATTTGTATCCAGATCTGTCACACATAGCCACCACACATTGTCTCCATATTGGCAAATTGTAGAAAAAATAAAATCAGCAAATAAATGCAAATTATCCACTGTAAAAACCCAATATATGTGTGACTAGTAGTATAAAGAATCTCAAGGGTTAAATATTATGAAATAGGAGATCTTCAAAAAGTTTCCACACTTTTATATTTTGGTTAGAAATGGTGATGGAGGCAGAAGTAGAAACTGGTCGAGTGAGTTTATAATCTGGATTAAGCACTTTTTTGGACACACGATGAAGTGTTAAGATTTGAACGACGCTTGAATGCAAAGTTTATATTAATCTGAAAGTTAATCTGACATCAATACATTTTGTATGTATACATTATAAGATTATTGGTTCTCTCTATATTATTTCAACTAATTAACACAAACACTGGAGTGAAAGTAAAATGTATGTTAATTAGGGAATTTAAAGTACAATTGAATGTGAAAGTAAATCCATGCCGTTCTGGAGTGATATAAATAAACTAAACATGATATAAAATGTCCTTAAATTACATATTTTACTATATTTATGGTAAAATATGTAAATACCAAACAGTATTAATAGAGGTTCAATTAACCTTTTAATGATCTGCTTAACCATCTGCCCTTCAAACCCAAGTTTGTAAGTAAGTAAAAATAAAAACAAACCCAATCAAAATTAATCACTGCGCATTAGTATTATTGGAAACTAATGCCCCTTTTCTGACTGAAAATTACGGATTTCAAGTCAATGTGACATCTTTGCACAAGACTGCAAAACAATGGACACAGTTAAACAATACATTTATGATCTATTAGTTTCTTCATCATCATTACGACATCTTTTTAAGGAGTAGTAAATTATTTGGAGCTCAGGTGACACAGAGGGCTATTATGCTGGCCCATTAGAGCTAAAATTTGGGTTTGGCTGGTGCAGACATCTACATATGATATGATTGGCTATGCCTGCTTTTACGGCCATTATAAGATTTTATCCTCACAGCAATGCATTACATAAAAACCTACCTTTCCAAAACTCCCTTTCCCGATTACTTTTAGAAAATCGAAGTCGGTTGGTTTTGCCCTGAAAAAAGACCATGAAATAATTTTCTTTTGCTCAAGGCTGCACACATTCTAATAAGACTGGAATAATAATAATAATAATAATAACTGAAAACTACACATACTGGGGATTTGCAGATGGTCCGAGGTTTATATTTCCGGATGTAGAGTTATTCTGCAAAGAAATGCAGATCAGTTTAGCTCCAAATGTTACTATTAACAGTACACTGTCCATTATATAAACACATAAAGTCATGTGCATTAACATGGAGTAAAACAAAATAGATAGTCCAAAAATGTTTGTGGTGTGGATGCAGAAGCCTGTTTTTTATTCATTAAAGTGCTAAACACATCCAGACTGTGGTGCAAGTTTAAAACGGTCACATTGAAACCCTTTCATCTGCTTCCACATTGGATCATGTTCCATATTAGAAATCTGGCATGCTTTTTTTTATTTATTTCATGCTGGTGGCCCTTCCTAATGCAACCCTCCTATTGATCCGAGCTTGAAGCCGGTACTACAATACACTGGTTTGCGCATCCTAGTGGCTGTTGGAACACCCAGCCGACCGATTGCAACCGCTAGTTTGGAACCGGGGAGTTCTCTGCGCTGGTGTGGTAACGGAAAATCCCACTGTGCCACCTGGACACTAAAAAGGCTCAAATTCATGAAGTAAAATTGTTACCAGAGGAACAAAACATGCAGAGTTTCATGAGTCTTCATCTAAAACCAACAGTATGTCAGTGATGAAAAGTAATGTTCATTCAAGATCAGACCTTAAAGCCCACAGTCGATGCTCAAAAGTTTGGTCTTAAACAAAGAAAAAGATTGATTGAAGTGAGACGAACCTTTTCATCTTCGTCCTCTGAGGCATCTGAGAAGTTTTTCGATTTGTCCATTTGGAGAAAATCTCGGACTTCCGGGCTGTCATTAAACAGAATTACAGAATCCAGAGTAATAACATATCCTCTCTACAACATCACTACTGTCAGTTACACTATAATGACCACTAGCTAATATCCAGAGCAACCTCTGTGTGCTACACTGACAGCCGCTAGATGGGCTGGGAGTAACTCAATAAGATCCTGGTATGTTATCACAGGAATCTGGAGCCATGCTAACTGCTGTGCATGCCACAGCTGGTGAAGGGGGCGTGAGAGACAATCCATGGAGCGAACACTGATCAATCGGTCCCACAGATGCTCAATTGCGCTCAAGTCTGGGAAATTAAGAGGTCATGGTAGTACTTGGTCAAGTGTCAGTAATAAGAATGGATTTACGATTATTAGTGCTTTCCACCTGGATGCATGGGTCAAAAAAGCCACAAAACATTCAACAAATCATAAAAGTGCCAGAGCTGTCTAATAGTGGTCAAAATAACGTCACTCGACACTGTGGCCATCACACAAATTCATTCTTGAGGTTTTGGGTATGATTTTTGATTGCTGGGTCTCACTGAACCTTTTGATGTGTATTGTTTGCATAAATCTGGTGGACAGAGGCTGTTCATGAATATTAATGCTTGGGAAGTGTATTATATAACAACATGAACTCACTGCTTGCTGAGCTGTGGGTGGGACACGATTTTCTGAATGAAATCATGTAAGCCTGTTCTTCTTTGCTTTATAAACTCTGATGTGGATGATCAAAATGTTCAGTCAATAAAACAAAAAATTACAGTTCTAACAATACATTAAGATGGTCTAAAATACATGGGAAACATTTTCCAACAATCAGTAAATGTACTAATGTAAATAATCAGACATAACATTATGACCTCATTCCTAATATTGTTGATGCCGAAACTGCGATGCACTGTGTATTCTGACACATTTCTATCAGAACCAGCACTGCAGAAAGTATTGCTGTAACTTCCTTGGACCACATTTACAATTTGGCCCTCAAATACTTATGCTTGCCCATTGTATTGCTCCTAGCATCAACTTTGAGGATAAAATGTTCGCTTGTTGCCAAATATATCCCACCCACTAAGAGGTGCCAAGATGAAGAGATGTTATTCACTTCACCGGTCAGTGGCCATAATGTTATGTCTGATTGGAGTAGATAATTTCTACTATCAGTACTAGTAAGTTTAAAAAGATTAAACGCAGTTAAACGCATTAACCAGTTTTCCAGATTTCCAAAACTGCTAGTCTGCAATAAACTATAAAGTATTTAACTACTCAACCAACTTAATAATATCTTCCACCACTGGTCATTTACAATTTAATTTATAAAATTGCAATACACTAAACATTGTTAAGAAGTGTGTGCATATTACATTAAAATGTTCTATTTAAAAAAAATAAAACTAAAAATACCCCAAATGCACATGATCTCAATTAACTTAACAAGTTTATGACATCAAATAGCCACCTGATGAATACAGACTAAAAGTAGAGGCACATGTAGACAAGTTTATCCATGGTGGGGTTTAATACGTTACCCACTGTAATAAAAATGTCCTATGCATCACCTGGGTCAAAGTTGTCCCCAAATATTCTCTTAGCAGGAATCTTCAAATTCAAAGCAGGATACTGTTTTCTTAACTGCATCAAGAAATAAAACATTACAAAATGATTTAATGTGGGTAAAATAATTTAATAAGAACGTCTACCATACAGTAATTGTATACAAAATTGTAAAAATGTGAATGATCTTCAAAATTCATATTTACAGTTATTTTCACTACCATACATCA
>JAYDZG010000024.1:7106605-7128600 GCA_034509265.1 Microcambeva bendego
ATTGCTCAGACTGTATACTGTACTGTAAGTCGCATTAGATAAGGCTGTCTTTTAAATTCTGAAAATGTAAATGTGTAAGCAAAAGAAAAAAGGCTGTTGCAGTGAGAGACACCATGAACGAATGAGGTCGACCTGAGTTAGAGTGAAAAATGTAATGGAGTTCTTTCAGCGACAGACACAGGTAACCGGGGGCCAGCGTGGTGTGTGAGTCTGCATGCCCTCTGCTACACAGTTATTTTGTGCTGCTGTAAACATTTGTTTCTTTATGTATTAGGATTTGAAAGTTACTTGTTACAAGGGTTTTACATCAGTTCACAAGCTTATTTTGTCCATAAACAGTCATGGACTTGTGTAATTCTTGCCTGTTTGTGGACAGTGGAAGGAAACCAGAGCTCCTGAAGAAAAAACTCACGCAGACACTTGGAGAGCATAAGAACTCTACACAGAAAGGACTCGGACAGCACAGATCGATCCCAGGACCTTCTTGCTGGGAGGCGACAGTGCTACCTCTATTTTAAACACACAACAAGGTGGTATACAAGTAAGACTCATCAAACATTTTTGCATTTCCATTGTCACACTATAACAACTCATTCACTACATTTTTACTGTTAATTTTAAAATTAACAAATTTAAACCCAAATTAATCTCTGTGCAACTGTAGAAAATTAAAATTCAGAACAAACCTAGTTCAAAACCTAGTTTTACCCAGTTTGGTTACGATTAACTACCATGTCTATTTTCCTTGACAATCCAAACTATCTAGAAATCCAAATACTATTGTTTAGGGATGTAACGATGCACATCACAACAGTTAGAAATCGATGTACAGTACATGTGCCACGATTTGAATCAGTTATTTTTTCAAGATGAATCAAAATTCATTTTAAACAGCATTTATGTGATTATACTTTCTTTATTCCAACTCACTACTGAACAATAGTGAGTTGATTTGCCAAATCAACTCAGATTCATTTATTTTTTCACTTTAGCGAACAAAAGACTTTCATCACTTGCATACAGTTGACTTTTTAAACCATTAAACCACACATCATAAAGGACTCCCGAAATGCCTTGTTGTAGTGTGAACAGCAATCTGAACAACTTCATGTAGTGAAGTCATGTAGTGTGAACTTGGCATAAGGAAGCACTTACATATGGTAACCACATAGAGCAGAAAAAAACATCTGAAAAGAGCTTTCAAGTTAGACTACTAGCTGTTGTGGTTGGTGATTTTTGGTAGCCAACTACCCCAGGGTCTAATACATACTTATTGGAATAATAACACAAATGGACCATAATTTATTGCAAGCATGGGTAAAACTAAAAACTAAAATGACCTTAACAAAACATAATGATTTACAAACATTCATAGCTCCAGTCCAAAATTAAACTTCAAATATAATAAAGAAAAGTGGTGAATGGAATTTTCGATAGCTGTTACATTTGTAACTAACAAGATTTCTGCTGTGCGGCATGGTGGCTATGAGGGTACCCATCAAGGGTGTTTCTGAGGGCGTTCCACCCATCGGAGGGCTGGCATCTCCTTTGTAAATTGTAGAATGAGCTTAGTGTGTGCATGTTCGTATGTACCCTTTCAAGTTGGTAGCTGTAACACTATACAAATGGTGTGGATAACCACTGAAATTATTACTAAAAACAAATACAAAATAATCAGACTTTTTAAAGCACAGCCTTAATTATCATTGAATAAATAGACATGTTTATAGCTCCAACCAAAAACACCTAAATCTGAGCTGATAAATAAGAACAATGCTTCTCACTCTTTGCAACTAAGCTGTTCGTCTCCCATTTCAGAACAAGTAATCTAACCACAGGTTGACATATAATCCTGAAAGTGAAAACAGGAACAGGGAACCGTCTGGTGTTGAAGCTAAGCCAAAAAATTCTAAAGTCAGAGGTATGCAAGCAATAAGAAACTAGTATTGCTTCCATCGCAGTGTTTCCAGGCTGATTACCAAAAACAATGCTTTTACTATTGTGTCGCCTGTTTTTGTTTATTATTTGATAGTGTACTAAAGTTAAGACACATGGAACACAGACACAGACAAGTAGAAACTTGCTGTACAGGATGTCACACCTGATGCATGAAAAAACAAGTTTGGACAGATGTCCTGTTTGTTTTATGTTAAGTATTGAATGAGCCTTTACACCTTAAGTGTTAATGTGTAATTTAATGCTGGGGGGGAAGTAAAAGTAAAAAAATAACTACACAGTCAGAGGTGATAATCTAAAGTCATGGTTAGGTCCATTTGAAAACATTCACAATTAAAGCTCACGACTTCATTTCCTCTTAATCATACAATTAAAAACTTTGTAATGCACAATTTGGGATATTAAGGGCTACCTGACCAGGAATTAGAGCTGTGCCAGATGAACTGGCCTTCAGAATCATAACTTGGGATGAGTTGGACCTCAGAGTGAAGGCAAGGCAGTTAACAAGTGCTCAACTCCTTTAAGTTGGAAAAACCATTCAAGGTGGCTACAACATGAAGCTGATTGAGGGAATGACAGTAGCAAAGCCAAGTATAAAATATAAAACATATTCTGGTTTGATTAACACTTTTTTATTTACTACATACTTTCATATGTATTAAACTACAATGTTTAAGGAAATAGAGCATAGCGGTTGGAACATCTCTCAGTTTGGTAAAACACACTCAGTAATTGTAAAAGAATTGATAATGTCAGCTTTGTGTGTGTCGTTTAGACACCAAATTAAACTTTTCTACTTTTTCTTTTAACCACCTACACCACCTTCAACAAGTACACAAACTGTAGATGTAAACAAACGCGATGCTGCCTCCGTGAATGCTTTAATGCCAATTTAAACTACTAAACTATCCACGTTTACAAACAAACAGCACCATCTTTATACATTATACATTGTTCGTAAACTTTAAAAGCGTATAAAAAACATTTAATAGTAACTTAGCTACCTCATTGAACCAGGTTTCATTCAAGTGAATCGTCTCCAATGTCGAAATTCAGAAGAAGTCCAGGACAAAACTCCAAACTTAGCGGTGTAAAAATGTTAAGATATTTTTACCGTTGAAGGAGAAGAAGTCTCACTTTCCGCCATTCCATTATGTTTGTTATGCAAGCGAACCGCCAAAAAAATCCAGAAAATGTAATGACGTTTTTCCTGAAGCTGTGAAGAGAACTCGTCACGGGATCAAACTTGAAGAATGAAGAAATACAACGAAAAAAAGGACAACATCGCCCTCTAGTGAAACAAAAACAGGTCACAGGGAAAACACACGTACACGTACACGTACACGTACACGTACACGTACACGTACACGTACACGCATTTAGAGCATTTTAGGAGCTCCAGTTAACCTGAAACTTGAAGACCGTAGAAAACCTATGCAGACACGGGGAGAACATGCAAACTCCAAACAAATAGAACCTGGACCGTCCCACCTGGGTATCGAACCCTGTACCTTCTTGCTGTGAGGTGACTACTACACATGGGTCACCGCACCACCCTATAACAAAATATGATTTATTTTGCTGTGGTAGCTCAGTGGTTAAGGTATTGGAGTAGTAATGAGAAGGTTGTTGGTTCAAGTCATTGTTGTGCCCCTGAGCAAGTCCTTGACCATCAATTGCTCCAACTGTATTTATCATAATTAAGTCATTTTGGATAAAAGTGTCTCAGATAAACCAAAATGAAAATTTAAAGTAATAACCAAATGCATACTATGATGTTCAGTACAACATCCATAAATAATTTACATTCTTTAACTTTAAAACTTTTTCTGTTATACAACACCGACCTCTGGAACGGTGTTGGAACGGTCGCCAGATTGCCCCTATTGTCAGCTGTAGCTCGGCACCACAATCACCAGTCATAAGCTTGTTGGGTCGCCTATTTAAACAATTGTGTGTGAACTGAATCTAAGAAGCAACGTTAGTTTGGGACTTACATGTGGCACTAAATAAACCAGAGGTGAACCCCATTGCTAAAAAAACATTGAACTACTCACGGCAGTTAATACAGGAGGAAAAGTGGGTGTCGGCCAACAATATGGGTTTCAGGTCTGTTTGATCTTTTGATGATCCCATGAACATCCCATCCAGAGTGTTTCTGTGTGCCTTGCGCCTGTTCAAGAGCTGGGAAAGGCTCCAGCACCCCTACCCGACCCTGATTAGGATAAGTGGTTAAAGAAAGGATGATAATGATGATTTTTTTTGTTTACACCAATAACTGTAGAGTGGACTGTTTAAATAACCAAATACATTGTAAACATTTTATTATATACAATTTACAGTATAATCTATTCAAAACTCACATAAAATGAAATATTCCCCACTGACACCCACCTTGGAGTAGAGTAGCCACAATATGCCAAACGTCAGAAACGTTGTACCCCTCTCTAATACGTTCCCACCCACAGTTAAGTCAAATGTCTTTAGATTTAATATATAACAATCATCCAGGTGGACTTTAGGGCACAGCATGAAATAATTTGCCATACAGACAGTTGAAGCTGTAAATAATTGGATGTTTTTCTTTTTCAAAGACACTCTGTCCACTAGAGAGCGACACACCATATATCAGTAACACTACATTGTATTTCTTTCGTAAAAAGGACGTCAGAGAACGGCACATTATGCTAAAATATGACAGGGCAGACCCGCAAAGCATCACAGACTTAATTTATCCACTCACGCACACATCTAGGTACCATTTAGAGGAGCAATTAGACCTACCTATTTTGAAAACAAGAACGAAGACACACCAGCTCATTGTAACACGCAATGAAATGAAACAAACTGCAAATTAAAGAAACAGTGGCCACATTTCATGTACCTGCGTACAATGTGTGATTTGGTAGATCACGATCGACATATTGAGCACCCTTGGGTTACATTCAGGACTGCTAATTACTGGTTACACAAGATTACTTTAACATTAGAGCAGCCATGATCTGGTAGTTAGTGAATTGGCTTATGATCAGAAGGTTGCTGGTTTGATTCCCAGAACCTGACTGAAGTGCCCCTGAACAATAATGTTATAATATTTTTATTAATATTATTATTAAAAAATAACGCGCCCTGTCCAGGGTGTATTTTTTTTTGTGACACTGGACCCACGCTTGTCTGGAATGCCGAATATTAATACAGGACCTAAAGCGCGTTTAAACAAAGCATTTTTTTTGTTGCAAAAATAAGCCAGTATTAAATATTACATTGAAATGACCACAATTACATTTTTTTTACGATTTTATACGATACAATAAAAGGATATAAATTATAATTTATAAAACGATGTTCCTAAATCTGATTTCTGAATGGTGGATTGTGACAGCACGGCGCACGCCTGCTTTTCTAACCAATCAGCTGTGAGGCCGCGTGGGCAGATTCAAACAGAGGCTGCGCGCGAGATTCGGCGGGACGGACAAACTCGTTCACGCACACACACACTCACGCACACGCAGTGACATCAGTACATAGTAATGTGTGTTCGTTCAGTGCGCGCAGAACAAGGCGCGATATCCGCTGGAATACACGCAAATATTTATTTTTCTTTTCCCAGGTTTTCTGTGACTTTATTCTGAAGTAATAACAACTGTAAGAAGTGGTGCTGCGTGTTGGACATTTATTGTTTATTTGAAGATTGCGCGGTCGCTGCTTTGGAAATCATTATTCTGAAAGCCATCGTGCAAAATATTATTTAATGGAAAATATATCATCTGACAGCGCCATGTAACGGGATAAATGGCAGTGCAGTCGGTTGCGGTTTATATGTGGATTTGTGAATTTCTTTGAAACTGCGTTTTTGGAGAAAGCTGTCAATACTCCAGAACTGACATGGCCAACGTGAAACCACGCAGGTTAGAACACAATTAAGATACTTATTCATTGATTCATATTGATTTAGTTTACTTTTTTATGCAATATAGTCACATTTAATGATAACAGCAGCTGTTTTGATGTGATTACATGCACACATTTAGAGATCATGACATTGACAGCTGCTCCAATGATTTGTAGCCTAACAATGTATTTAATACATATAACAACACATACAACCTTAGTATAATAACTTAAGCGATTGCCCTAAGAACTGAAACATCAGCCTTAATATAACAAACGCTTAGTTACAGTTGTCACTACAGTACTATAGCTATCTTTGTAGGAAGTTGGTTGCTATGTTTGATGTATTACCATTGCCAGTTGCTGTTTGCTAATCGTTTATTTACCTTGTAAATCTTTAAAACTGATCGAAATGTATAATTTCATATCTGTCACTATATAATGTTACACGCAGCTACTGATTGCTTGTACTTAAACGTTGTATTAAGCAAGCCAGGATGCGTTTTAGATCTCATACTCGCACACTAAGTAGTATTCCACCTTTACGGTAATAGTGGTGTCAACACATACTACTTAGTAAGCTAGTACGCGGTTTGCTAGCTTCCTAGCCTAGCTCAGGCGCGTTGGAAGTTAAACGTAGTTTTGTCATTCTAGCAAAATGTATTTTCATAAAAATCACAATGTATTCGATCTATAGTTATATTTAATTTCTATTTCAATGCTTTTTAAAGTATATAAAATAACGAGATGGAGTAACACTTCTAGCTAACGTTTGCTAGTTAGCTGTAAACTTACCGGCCCGTACATACATGCCACTGACCTGTCAAATATTTTTATGATTCTGAGAACTAGTTTAATTATAAAATCTGAGTAACACCTACATGTAGGTACAAAATTACATTAAACTAAATGCAAAATACTTGTTCAGGTTTGGCACCTGTCCAGTAACACTTTTATTTACTAAGAATGAAACTGTAGTCATTAAAATTAAATACAAAAGGGTAAACTTAATGCAAAACCATAAAACAATTAAATTAGGTACAAGGATTCACAGTGGTCTGAACATAAAAAACAGTTTCCTGGTTCAAGAATGGCACATGTAAATAAAGTACACATGTATATGTATGTATTTGTAAAGTACTGAAAGTGCATTGAACATAAACAAAAGTTTAATGTTGTCTTCAAGCCCCACATGGGCTGCTCAATAATACATAGAATGCATGTATATGTACTTACTGCATTTATAATGCAGTTCTGAAATTGCACCTAAACGTGGAGGGAAATCTAAAACACCAGATTCTCAGGACCTAATTGTGTGGTAAATTAATTTACATTGTAAATGACATGGTATTGTTTTTGTGTAAATAATGTGTTAATTTCACTTCATGTGCCAGTCAGTACAGTTAATCTATATCTTTATTTCTGGGAAAAATGATCATTTAACACTGCCTAAACATTTTAACATAATAAGTTACATAGGGGTATAACTTATTTGTCTGTTTATGATTTTTCTGTAATTGCAAACCACAAATTCAGAACCCATATAAATAACTACGTTTTCTAGATTTCAATCCATTGAATAATTTTGGTGTTAAGCAAATCATGAAACCTGTGTGTATTCAGACTACAGGTGGGAGCTTTTGTAAGAAAAAAGCTAAACAAATTATTGAAAGGGAGGGAGAGGATTTGCTTGAAGGTTCTAAACACAGAAGCATTTCTGTACCTAATTTATGCCTGAATGTATAGCTTTGTGGTGTGTGTGCTCATGCCATTCGCCCCTTTCTCTGTGCCTCTTGAAAAGGGTGCGGATCAAGCTGTTTTTGCCACAGTAGTTTAGTTTACATCTTTAAGTGTGTTGTTGCTCAGTCCTTGTGGATATCGAGAAAGAATCAAATAATTATTTCATTTTTTTTTAATATTACAATTTGTATACTTAAATTGTGTTAAATTGTAAGAAACATTTAAAATGGTTTAGTTTAGGTCCTAATTTGGTTTATTCTACTCTTAGTTTGTTAGCTGTTTCCTTCCATCTCTGTCGAGAGTTATTAGTTGTTATTATTATGCTGTATTAGTGAACAGATTTGAAAACTCAGGGATGGAAGTTGATTCAATATGTGCACCTTTTGGTTGTGAGACAGCTTGTTCTGCCTACTGAACAAGTGTTGTGCTCAGTGCACCTCTGGAGGAAAAAGAGGCGCTTGTTTAGAGTTGTTTATAGAGTCTTACTTAACTCTTTAGTGGGATGGGCTCTATATTTCACTTTAGTTGCTATGTTTCTGAAATGTCTCTTTCATCAGCCGAGTAACACAACCAATAGAAGGCCCTGTTAGGGCCATTAACGTGTCTTGTAGTATATTACATTTCAATATTGGTGTCCATTAAGACAGAGTGGAACTTTGTTCTGTAAGTATGCTTGAATAACTAAGAACTTTGAAGTATGTTGAGAGCACAGAGCCAGTCGTTGTTAGCACCATCACTGTATTGTTGGTACAGTGTTATAATTCGGTGCACATAATCATTAAACAAAATCCTAAACATTTTTTTATTTTCGCTACAAGCAAAGTGGTATGAAGTTTTGCACTTCAGAATATTAGGCCACCTAGTCCCATTACTGCAAAACTGTGATTAAGTCTTGAGGTTCTTGAGTGGGGAAGTGTTACCAAGCAACTAGACATTCCTGTGAGCTAAAGTGCTGTGAATATCCTGAATTGTTTAGGCATGACACATTCTTTATTAACATTTTCTGTAGTGTAATGGTATTTTATAAGGCACCACTGCTGAGATTGGGATTAGAATCTCTGCTGTGGAATTGGCCAGGTATCTTCACAGACATTGTATCTTATGTCTGGGGTTGATGTGGCAAAATGTATTGGTTCCCTTTCTAGCGTATTCCTGGAGTGTTGGTGCCCTTTAGACAAGAGCACGATGTATAACATTTGCGAACAGACATTTCTTTATGCATTAAGTTGCAGAATTTAAACAATTTACAATATCATCAATCATTAATGACAATTCAATAGAACCAAAACATTCCTGAATAACATTATAACACTTCTAGTTAATAAGTAGTTTAGTTCTGAACACATGGAGACATTTAAGAACTGGATAGGTTGGCTGGAATCTGCCCTATTTAACCGGGCTTTCTCAGTGGCACATGTTTGGCCCACAGCAGTTAGGCTCCTAAGATTATGTGGTAAGCTAGGCATTTTAATTAAAATCACATAGAGTCCCCGCAGGTGGCTGAATCATAAAATACATCAAGTCTGATTTATTACAGACTCTTAGGCAAGTTGAGACCAGGCTAGTCTATCCCTAATAATGGATTTAGCATGGCTTTAGCAATAGGGCCAACTAAATACTCCCAGGTTTGGAGGGAATGCAAAATGCTGGGATGGGATATATTAAGCAGCAACTTAACATTGTATCCTCAAAGTTAATGTTAGAAGCTGTGGAAATGGGCAAGACGACTGGATCAGATCATCGCCAAATTGCAGCTCTTGTGTGGTGTTCCCAGAAACACTGGTGAACCAGCGACAGGGTCAAGGGTGGCAAGGGCTCAATAATGCACATGGGGAGTTAAGGGTGGCTCGTATGGTCCGATCCAGCCAACTAGCTAACTAGTCTTGTATCTCAAAAGACGTTAATGCTGGTTCTGACAGATTGGTGTCAGAATACTCAATGCAGCACAATTTGTTGCATATGGGGCAGCAATAGGGGGACGAACACAACATTAGAAAGGTGGTGCTAATGTTTTGCATGATCTGTGTATATATTGCCAGAAAACAGGTCTGTGAAAAATTAAATATTCTCCAAAAATGTAATTCTTTGCTTTCTTCCTTTCTGCTTTTCTAGTGAGGATGATGAGGAGGAGCGTCATTCCACAGACCCCGACAAGGAAACCAAGCACTCAAAAAAGATGCTTAGCAGAGTAAAATGGTCCAGAGAAGAGGTAACACTATTTTATTTACTTTGACTACTTGTAATATATTAAGGTGAACAGCAATGGTTGGAAATTCCCTGCATGTTTCATCAAGCCAATAAACTGAAAGGCTCATCATCATTTCTATAGTGTTATTGTGTATTAAAATGGGATAATTGATCATTATTTGTTTTGTGCACAGGACGAGAAACTTAAGAAACTTGTTGAGCATCATGGGATGGATACATGGAAAACAATTGCTAACCATTTTCCAGTAAGTATAAAAGTACTTTGAATGCAGAACGTGTAGGTTTATCCTGTTTGTGGATAATTGGTAGTTGATTTAGTTAGGTGTGTGGTACCTGCAGTTAAAACAGGGATTTTGTTCCTTTTTTGACAGACAAGGACAGATGGTCAATGTCAACATCGCTGGCAGAAAGTCCTCAACCCAGAGCTGGTGAAAGGGCCCTGGACAAAAGAGGAGGATCAGAGGGTAAGACGAGCAGGGCGTTTAACAGCCTGAGGGAATGACACAGGGGTGGGCTCTACAATAAAAACATTTGAAAGTAGAAGAAGTTCTTTGTGGTAGACCCAGTTTTTACTTGTTTGCTTCAAGCATCTTGTTTGGGTTTTATCAGTGAAAATATATTAACCGTGTGTTGCCAGAGATTTTATATCTATTGTATTTTGCTTCGGGTAGCCAAATACATGTGTTCCTTGTTTCATGTTTTTCTATGCAAATAACTACAGCTGTTAATTAATTAAGTTGAGGATTCTGACATTACATTTGTAGTTTCTTTGACCTCAAAAGCCAATTGTATAATATTTTTAGAGGTTTTTGTGGGTTAAGATAGTCTTGTTATGTTAGCCTAGTGGTTAAAGTACCAGATTAGTTATCAGAAGATTGCTGGTTTAATCCCCACCACTGCCAGGTTGTTGTTGTTTCTGCGATTGCTCTGACTGCACATGGTTACTGCATCATGATGAAGGTGATTGCTAAAAGCCCAAAATGGGAATATATTTAAATCATCAGTAGTCTTTCTCTGGATGGTCGGATACACTTTAAAAAATATAGTTGTTAGTGTATATTTGACTTGCATATGAACTGCGAACATGATACCCTGCTAAATAAATAATGAACTCAGTGTTTTTTTGCCAATATTTGCTTCTTCAGTTGTCCTAATTTCTCTATTTCTTCAACAGGTGATAGAGTTGGTGCATAAGTATGGCCCCAAACGATGGTCAATAATTGCGAAACACCTCCAAGGCCGCATAGGCAAGCAGTGTCGAGAACGCTGGCACAACCATCTCAACCCTGAGGTGAAAAAGTCCTCCTGGACCCAGGAAGAGGATCACATCATCTATGAAGCTCACAAGCGCCTCGGTAACCGTTGGGCTGAGATCTCAAAGCTACTTCCTGGAAGGTACATTGCCGCGTTCGCATCGTTTTTTCTAGATGTAAATGTCTGTACGTTTGGCTAACTCTCTTACAACAATCTAGGACAGACAACTCTATTAAGAACCACTGGAACTCCACAATGCGCAGGAAGGTGGAGCAGGAGGGATATTTGCAGGAGAGTAGCAAGAGCTTCCTCACCGAACAGCCCCTGAAAAGACGTCTCAAGACCGGTCCTTCTGCCGAGCATCCGCTTTCTCAGCTTCTGACCAACAACCAATCCCAGGTAATATCCTTTACTCTTAAAGTTTTTATAACTTTGAATGTACATAAACGTATTTATCATAATATTATATTGTAATAATAATCAGATTTCAGTCATTTTTGCAGTTGAGTTTTTTCCCAGTCATATAAAAGTAACTATAAATGTATCTAGACCAAACCTTCTGTTAACAATAAAATTGTACAGATGATCAGCTGTAATTGGAGAGACATGCTAAACAGATCTGCTTTAAAATATTACATCCACTGCAATACATCACCAGAAATTTTAAACCAACTTGATCTTGCCTCACAAGCAACAGAGATGTGCTGTGTATCCTGACACCTTTGTATCAAAAACAGCTTTAACTTCTTCACAAATTTGACCAAACAGTAGCTGATCTGTACCACTTGCTTGGACCACTTATGATAGATACTGACCACTGCAGACTGGGAACACCCCACAAAGAGATGCAGTTTTGGAGACGCTTTGACTGTCTTCCTAGTCATCACAATCGGCACTTGTCAAAGAAGAATTTCAAGCATTATGCTACTGTTCAAGGACCTGCTTTGTAATAGACATAACATTATGACCACCTTCCTAATTTTGTCCTGGTCCCTTTTTTGCACCAATTTAAGCTACAGTAGCTCGTCTGTTAGATTGGACCACACAGGTACCAAAGAGCATCAAAGAGCCTTGCCCGCCCACGACCATGTTACTGGTTTACCACTGTTCCCTCCATGGACCACTTTAGACTGGGAACACCCCACATGAGTTGCCGTTTCGGAGATGCTCTGACCGTCGTTCAGCCATCACAATGTCAAACTTATTTAGATGATAATGCTCTATTGCTGCCTAGTTATGCCTGTTATGCCTGGTTATTGTAATTCTAATTAATTTTGAGTAATTTGCTTTTTAAAATGGCTTTTTAGACAGCCTGTAATTCCAACAGTTGTTAGTAAAGCCCAGTACTCCCAATAATGTCAGTGTTGAGTAATTGGATTTTAACACTACATTTTTAACAACAATACATTGTACTACATTTTAATGTTGTGAATTTGATATCCAATGCAGATTAGCAAGAACAGATTTGATTAATTTCTAGTCCGTATATTCAAGCACAGAGTAACAGCAGTTGCTACATACTGTGTAACGCTGTTCATATTTTGCATTTCTAGCTTTCAGAATATTTGTATGGCTCTCTAAGTGGGCAGGGTATTGAGAACATCACTGAGAGCTCCAGCTTCATATCGGTGAGTCCTGCTTTCACTGTTGCTTCTTTAGTTTTTGTTCTCTTTCTCTCTCTCTCTGTTATTTTCCTCCTACCAAGGGCTGTCTTACTTCGTCTTGATCAAAAGTGTCTGAACTGCCCGTGTGTGCGTTGTAGTGTTATAAAGCACTCTTCGTGAATTAAATCATTGGTAACACAATGTTCTGGGAGGACTCTGACCTTCATAAAATTTGCCTAATTCTATAAATGTTTAAACATCTGTTCCATCTCGTACCAGATGGAATTTGGGATCAGAGCCCGTGACCTGTTTTTGATTTTGCTTGTAAACTCCTTGTCTCAGTGTCTCTTCCTGTCTGTTCCTTCCTTTCCTTCTGATTCCCTCCCACAGCCGTGCCACGACGATCCCGACAAAGAGAAGCGAATTAAGGAGCTAGAGATGCTGTTAATGTCAGCTGAGAATGAAGTCCGAAGACAATCGGGTCCTCGTGTAAGAACCACTGTGTGTGCACGTAGAATAGAGTGCTGTAGGCTTTCCCCTTCCCCTTTCCATACCATCCTTATCCCCTTTTGTCCTCACCCTCACATCTGCGCCTGATGACCCCGGCTTACCCTCACTGTTACCCCACCTGATATTGGCCTGCTGTCAGTAACTAGATCCCTGAGTGCATAGCATGAGCGCCTGCCAAAGAAAAACAGCTTGACAGACATTGCTTTATCATTTTTAGACATTTAGTGCTATGTTTTACTTTGTGCTCCATAACACTTAACTGTAAATATATTTTTCTTCAGTTGCTGTTTCCAAGCCTGTGATATTTTTACAGTCTTAAATGTATCTGTTGCCTTTCTTGTTAAACTATTTTGTTATTTATTAGTGTTACTATTATCATCAGTTAGTTTATGAATTCGTAAAATAATCATTATTTGTTATTGTCCATTACTGTATTCCCAAATCTTGACTTCACATTGTCCCATTATCCTGGGCAGTACGGGGGCTTTAGTGGGTAGCACCTTTGTTTCACAGCAAGAAGGTCCTGGGTTCGATCCCCAGGTGGGGCGGTCCCGGTCCTTTCTGTGGGGAGTTTCCATGTTCTCCCCATGTCTGCATGGGTTTACTCCGGGTGCTCCTACAGTCCAAAGACATGCCCGTGACGTGAATTGGAGAAACAAAATTGGCCATGACCGTGTTGAATATAACCTGTGTTCTGATGAAACTTGTGTAATGAGTAACCATTTCCTGCCATAAATGTAACTAAAGTGTAAAACAGGATGTTAAAATCCAAAAAAACAAATAAATCTTTTCACCATCTTTCATTTCCTACCCGTCATTTGACCCCCCTGTCCCTCCCTCCATTTTTCTTTAGAGATAGGTGTCTTACTTGCATTGCTTTGTTTCTGTACAGATCCCGGAGAGCTACTCCAGCTGGTCAGACAACCTTCCGGATGACACCGTCAACACCACCGGGAGTTCAGAGCAGACGAACGGTGAGCTGTGTCGATCAGGAAAACTCTGCACTCCGGTTGTACCTCTGCAAGTGTCCCCTAGCAAATTCCTTGAGGCAGAGGCCAGTGCTGTGCTGTCCAGCCTGGGGACTATTCCTGATTTTGCAGAAACAATTGACCTCATTGACTCGGTAAGACATTTATTTACCCTGAACCTCTTAATATAAATACTTAATATTATTATTTAATACTTAATAAATAAAAAACGGAAATATGAAGTATAGCTGGTTGTAACTGTTAAGACAATTATGGCAGCTTCATTTTAGTTTCCTTGAGACAATCAATTACAAGCATCCATGTGTAAAATAAAATAAAATAAATCCTTTTAATTCCAACTTTCCGTCAACAGTGTGGGAAAGGCTCTCTCCTGCTGCAGCAGGGCTTATAAATGCATAGTGAATGTGATGGAAAAAACAAAAAATGATTTTACTAATGATTTCATTTACTGAAGGAAAAAATCTTGACAGTCCATCCTGACTCTGTGTTAAACAATCATTGTCCCCCACAAGCACAACAACTGCCATACTTGTACTTGTTAAATCAACTTAAAGCAGCACATTATTCCAAATCCATAAGTTTTAATATAAATATGAAACAAAGTAAATAAAATTTACTTGACCTGGAAAACTACTATTAAGCTGAACTGAAATAAAACCATTAACCCCAACTGCAGAAAAAACGAAACAGTGACCAACCAAAATTTCACCAAAGGATCATTAATGACTCACCCAGGAGGCTGCAAAAGAATCGAGGCAAGCATATGCAGTACTGCAGACCACTATGGTCACTAAGGTTAATGTACATGATTCCACAAATAGGGAAGACTCTGGGCAAATATAGAATCTATGAAGTTGCAAGGCACAGACCATTGCTGATCTAAAAGAATGCAATGGATCATCTCACATTTGCCAAAAAAAACATCTAGAAGATTTAACTTGTTAAGAAACTGGTCCTGTTACACCTGGTGTTAATTAAACATCAAATTCCATGACCTAATGGAACCATAAAGTCTGCTCTCTATCAGAAAATCCTGATTGAGAAAGTTCGCCCTACTGTTTAGTGATTCACAGTGCAATTGTTTCAGCTAACTGTTTGACAAGTATTTAAAAATAATATTAATTGAACATCTTGAATTTGCTTTGCAGGATCCTATGACCTGGAGCGATGTGACAAACTTTGACTTATCTGAATCTGTGAGCCTTCCAAAGCCCTCTGTCCTTGGCAGGGCATACCCAACTCCAGAAACCAGCAGAGAGGATGCCGGTTACCATATCAGAGCCCCTGCTCCCTGTAGGCTCGGTGTTGGAGTGGGCCAGGGAAAACCTAGCCCCCAGGGTACACCCTGCGGGAGGAAATTTAGCTCTCCTCCACTGTCCATGCAGAGGAAGAAGACACATGTCAGAACAGAGTCACCCAGTGGTGACAGAAACTGTGGCTCTTTCACAGATGACACTAACAGTTCGCCCAAAAAAACACCAGTCAAGGGGCTTCCCTTCTCCCCCTCTCAGGTATGCAGTGCCAGCCTTGCAGTGTAGCTGCATCTGGTTTTCTGTGTTTTATAACGAGCGTATGTCAGTTCTGTTTCTGCTTTTAATTACAGTTCTTTAACATATCTGGGGCTGAGCATTTAAATCTGGACAACCCTGCACTCACATCCACCCCCGTGTGTGCACAGAAGAACTTCTCCAGCACACCTCAACAGAGGGAAACCACGCCCAAACATGAGAAAGAGAATGCTGGGTAACCACATGTTTTTATTATTTATGTAAATATGCACATTTATTTCTTGGAAATGACATTTTTTCATTTGACTGTTTAGTTTCAGGACACCTAAGATCCGTAAATCAATAATAAGCCATACCCCGCGGACACCCACTCCCTTCAAAAATGCCCTGGCAGCACAAGAGAAGATGCATGGACCATTAAAAATGGTGGTATGTGTCCTAATCAGTCAGCAACTATGTTACTTTTTATGGTTTGGATTTTTAGTAAATTAATTTATTAAATGATCTGCAGCCTCAGCCGCTGGCTTTCCTAGAGGAGGACATTAGGGAAGTGTTGAAGGAGGAAACAGGGACAGACATCTTCACTCAAAGACATCCTGACAATAGGCTATATGAGGTACTGCGTTACATTGTTCTTGTTATTTTATTTCTGTCTTAGTTGCAGGTATGGACTTATGTACTTAAGTACTTATTCAACAACAATTATTGATCACATACAGTCACTGAAGGGCTCCTGAGCAAAACCTTTATACCTCCACTTAAATGGAGCAGATTATTAAAGTTGGTTTACTAAACAAAATTGTTGCTCCACTCCCTCACGCCACTTTTATCAGGAATCTGTTCAGTTCAGTTTGTTTTCTTTACCCACGTATCCTAATTAGGGTCGGGTAGGGGTGCTGGAGCCTAGCCAAGCTCTTCATCGGGTGCAATGCACATTGTAACACCCTGGACGGGGTGCCAGTCTATCGTAGATCAGGAATCTGAGACCGTACATATACTTTTATGGCATTCAGAAGACACTTGTCTTTGTCTGTACTTTATTAGTACAATTCAAGCAAACGAGGGTTAATTGTTTGGGGGGGGGGGGGTATTGGTGAGGCAGTGTGGCATTGGTGAGGCATTGGCTTGAACTTGGGAATATTTTGTACTAAGTACTGGCTAATGCCAATAATAGAACATACTGAGTACATGATATATTAGTAATATAGCACCCTAGGTAGATCTTACATTAGTAAAATATACTAGGCACATGTTATATTAATAATAGAGCACAGTAGGTAAATGTTACATTAGTAAAATGTCATACTGGGTACATGTTATATTAATTATACAGCATAATTGGTGCATGCTCATTTTCATAATAGAGCACACTTGGTACATGTTATATTAGTAACAGGGCATTTGTTTCTATGATTATTGTTATTTCTAGGTGGATGCTCCTGCTAGGAAGGTTAGGAAGTCTTTGCTGTTGGACAGCTGGGGAAAAGACTGCCTCAGTGTTCAACTGTTTCCTCAGCAGCAGCTCAGCAATAATGATCCAGTAAGTACAAAGTCTTTTCATTATTGTGATTAGGTTTATCCAAACAGGTTAAAATAAACAATTTAATGTATCAATAATTCTTGTTTTATATTTTACACAATAAATATTTGTTTTAATTGTAAAGTACTAATAATTTCCAGCTCCAATGTATTTTTAATCTTTATCGCTTGTTATTCTTTTTTCTTTTTCTTTATTCAAATGTGCTTCTTAGACAGCGATTACATCGCATTTCAGTACTAAGCTAACACAGTTAGCATTGTGTCAATAAAACCAACTGGACGATGTGGCACAACATGCTAGAATGTCAACTAACATCGTATGTTCTCGCTTTCTACACCTCCAGTCTAATAATGATGGCCTGCTGAGCAGTGCTCTGCTGTTGACTCCACTGGCAGAAAGAGAGGATCACATGTACTCACCAAAAATGGATGACCACCTTTCCATTTGCTCCGTTAGCACTCCAGGGAAAAAGGAGTCGCAATCACACAGAAGCCCAATCTACCAAACCCCTTCTCAGGTTTGTAACAGTCCATAGTGTGGAACTGAGTGCCTTGATTTGTCAAATATTTATATACTGGTATTCATATATATATATATATTCCATTACAAGGCAAACACACACCCACACTTATATGTAAGAGTAAATTAGTATATTTTATTAACTTGACTGCATGTATTCTGACTCGGAGCAAACCAGAGCACCCAGGGGAAACCCCAAAAGGACCTTGATTAGTCCACCTGGGGTTTGGACCCAGGACAGCAACCACCAAGCCACTAGGAACAGAGGATTGTTTTTTTATAGATCTTACATATGTATAGATTCTGTCCTTTCACTGATAACAATTATGTGCAAAATAACTAACATCTGCCATGTGTCTCATATTTTTGAGTATTAAAAATCTTTCAACAATAATTAACATACATAACCTTACATTTACTATGCCTGTTACAGCCTCAGGTGGGCAACGAGTGGGAAGCGGTGGTGTTCGGGAAGACAGAGGACCAGCTGATCATGACAGAACAAGCCAGACTATACCTGACTTCCTCCCAGCTGCCCTCCTGCACTTCTTCCAGAGCTCTGGTGCTGTGAGCTCCAGCTCCTCCCTGTTTCCTACAGCGGCAGTCCCCGAGCCATTCTTCGCACTTCACCTTTAGACAATCTGGTGTAGGAAACAAAATGTTCACCTCTTTGTAAATGCTTGCTAAAGACTTGCCTGCATGGTGTTAAATTGCAGAATACTTTAATCCACAATGAGGCACATTATACTCGACTTAACTCAATTTGTCTCCCTCTTAATATACACAAACAATCCTGTAGGGTTTGATCTAGCTCACAGCATTAAAAAATCTTTTTATGGACCCCCCCAATCTAGTCCGATCGTATTGCTTTGATTAGATCTCTCTATACCTATCTCAGTCCCCGCTCTGACACAGTGCAGCCTCACCGGTGGGCTTAAACAGCAACCAGTATTGCAGTACTGGGAGTCACACACTGCTATCTATTATTCAACATCTTATTTACCAGCTAGTGAAGGTAGTAAACACAGCAGAATCCGTCCGGCCCTCCCTCCCACCCGGCAGGCGTTGGCCAATCATGTAAGCGCTCGACTGACCGGTTGCAGAACTGAGATTCGAACTTATGAGCTCGAGATCTCAGCTTTGTTAGGCTAGCGTGCGGCTTATTGGTAATTATATTGACATTTTATTAACACTGTAACCATAAACAGTGTGGAGGAAGTTTAAGTAGTTTAAGGACGGAATTTTGAATAAGGGTTACATCTAAGATGTTTTTATCTTTGCTTTGTTTGATGGGATTAAACATTTAGCACTATTATTTTTATTGTGTACATTGGATATCTGTGCCAAAGCAAGGCAAGTTTTAAGATTTTAGAATTCTGCTTTGATAAAAGCATGACATAACGGTCTGTCTTCCAGGTTTTTAAACTTTGTTTTTATAAGGAGGATTTTAAGAGGCTTTTATGGGGGATTTTAGAGCATGGCGTCGTAAGATGGGAGAGCACCAGCAGTGTTGCACTATTGATTGTGGGTATCTGAAAATACAAGGAGCCTGAACTATTTTGAGGGGAACTGTAAAAATGTTCTGCTATGTTGCTATGTGTGTATTTTGCTGAGTATGACACTCTCTGAATGTATTGTACAGCATTGAACTGTTGGGTAGCATTGAACGGAAGGGTACACTTATGTTTTTTTGTGTTCTAATTTATTTCCTGCTGCATAATTAGTTGTTAAGATGCTTATTGAATACTTGGATTGTCCGATTTCAAAACCAACCTGTCAAGACTGCAGTTATGCGGTTTCAGTCAATCTACTAGAAATCTTATTCCGTACTGATTGTAATGTGCAGTCTCAAAGAAGTAACACGTTAGGACGTTTATGTTCTTGGTAAGATTTTGTCTTTCCCTAATTTAAGGCTGTAGGTTATATTTATTAAATTCTTTACTAATTTATTTATTTGAAAGATATAAAATAAGAATCTTTAATTTTATGCATGTGGCTACCTATCATCAGAATCCATTTCCATTTATTTCATGACTTAAACTACCACTAGTTGTTCCTTTTTAATCAGTCTTGATCCAGTTTGTCACCATAAGTCATTTTCAAAGTTATAGTTTCATGTAAAATCAGTTTTATGACCATACAGGTAGCAAGATTCCGCCTCAAAATGTTCATGTAGGCAAATTGCACTTTTTAAATGTTAAGTGTTGGTTTGTTCGTAGTGTTTGTATGTTTTTATTTTTTTGTAAATCTCCTATTGTTTACATTTTGTGAGTCTTTGTGATAGTGTTAGTGGTTACATACTTGTAAAGAAGAAAACCCAGCCTGTTTGAAAGGTTAAAATAAAGGTCATGGTCGCTGTTGCTGAGAATTGCTTGGAGGCTGTTTGAATTATAGAAACACAATCACTAGTAAAATAGTTTTACCACACCTCATCTCAATATTAATATTGACTGAGAAATTGCCTAAACCTGAATTTACAGCAATATACTAAAAAGTGTTGATAAAATACCAAAAACTTATTAGTTAGAAGCACAGCACTAGGCCTTAATTTACCTTTTTGTAAATCTGTGTTCATGGATTTCTGGCTTTCTCATTTTATTTACCAATGATCGAAACATAACATTCATTATTTTTTAACAAAGCAAAACATTTTTTCAACTTTTCTCCAGACGTGGGGGTACAGTTTGTCTTTTAATATAGATGAAAGGCTATGTGTATAGAATTCCATGTGTATCGAACATTCGACCATCTTATCGTAGCTTTTAAAGGATGTTGATGTAGCAATTAAAAACAATGCATTAAAAGCAGTACATTACATTTATCTGACATATCCATGTTTACACAATGTTATATTGCAACATGACACTATTTCACTGAACATCTATCACCTGCCTCTCTGACACCCGCCAGTAACCTTTTGTAACCCTTGTACGTACTGAAGGGAAAATAAAACGCTTTGTTAATTATACTGTGTTCTTGCCTTTTTTAGTACATATAGTAGTACATATACCTAAAATCTTTTTTACACGATTTTACTTTTAGAATGTGTTTAATTCTGCTCCCTGTCCATCCCCATTTCTTTGAATAATTTTATTAAAAGTTTAGTGGTCCCCAAAATTTTCTTCACCATGGATTGGTTTCATAAAATATATAATTTTAGCGGGAGCAGGAGAATTTATAACAAAATAACAATACTTCTCACAAATGAGTTTTTTTTACTGCAACAAGATGCTGCTTCCAGCAAGGGGGGACAAGAGACAGTAATACCCGAAGTGTGTTGGAAATAGAAGTAGGAACGATCTCTAATTATTTGTTCTTTCTGTGTGGCCTGGGAATGAATGGCCCCGTTGTTGGAGACCACTGTTTTAGTGTACTTCGCAGATTGGCTTGGCACACAAGTTTACTCACAACTGAGCTGGCCCGAAAATGAGATCAGCTGTCGAATAAATTTACATTACATTTACTTTTACAGCCTTTAGCAGACACTCAGAGTTCTTAACAGAAGTGCATCCATAGTAGACACCAGTTCAAAATACAACTGCTGAAACCCCGTCATAACCAATCAAAACTTTGTGTGTTTGAGTTTATAAGTACAAATCAGTACTGATGCTTGGAAAAGAGATGAGTTTTAGTCGATATAAAGAGACTCAGAAGTTCGGACAGTCAAGGGAAGCTCATTCCACCACTTGGATGCGAGTATAGAAAAGAGCTTGGTGCTTGCCTTCCTCGAGTCCTGGGTAGCAGGTCGGGTCGGGCCAGACTGGTGGCTCTGAGGTTGCATGATGCAGGGTTTGCTTAGACCCCTAAGGTACCTTGGTGCTGGTCCATTTTTTGCTTTGTAGACGAGCATCAGGGTTTTAACATGAATGTGTACAGCTACAGGCAGCCAGTGAAGAGAACACAGCAGTGGGGTGATGTGGCAGTATTTTGGTTGGGTAAACACCAGACATACGGCTGCATTTTGAATGAGAGGACACAGGAGCACCAGCCAGAAATGAGTTGATTCAGTCCAGAAATCAGATTACAAGAGTCTGAACAAAAAGCAGGGGCTTCCTTGGAGAGAAACGGATGAATCTTCCACATGTTGTAGAGGAGCTACATGAGAAGTTTATTATCCTGGACAACACCAAGATGCCTTACATTATCAGATGGTCTGATTTGGCACTCTCGGACAGTTATTAATCTATCTTTGCATATCCCCTTCCTGGGGCAGAGGGCATGGCTAAACATGGATGACATAGATTGAAAGAACATGACTAAGACTTCCAGGTACTAT
>JAYDZG010000024.1:7168840-7209149 GCA_034509265.1 Microcambeva bendego
CCATCCATCCATCCATCCATCCATCCATCCATCCATCCATCCATCCATCCATCCATCCATCCATCCATCCATCCAACACTGTAGTTCTCTGAACATCTTTTTATTTGCTTCTAGAAAATGTGCCTGCAGCCCTCACAATCACAGCAAGTTTAAAATGATGTTAAATTGTTGTTCTTTTTTTCATTTTTTAAAAGAGAATGGAACATCTAGATGATATATTTTTATTAGCTTTATAAAATGCTAGCTTGCTTGATTAAAGATATTTTGTAACTTCCTTTGTAGTTCCTTTCAGCTGATGTACCTTACTGTACCCAATGTAACACTGAATATGAATATGCAATGATAAAAAGACTGAATGAATGAATGAATGAAAGACATCAAATAAAGTGGAAATGTATGGAAAAATTACAGACAGTCTCTGTGTCTGTGTAGGTTCCTCCTGTTTCCTCCAATAATCCAATAACATAAGGTTTATAGGAGATACAAAATTGTCTAGGACGGTGTTCGATATAACTAATGTAACTTGTGTAATCATTTCCTGTCATTAATGAAAAACATAACACTAAAATCCCTATAGACTAATCTATTGAGTGCTGTAGAGGGTTTAGCTATATAAACAAAGAAATAATTAGCTAACTGACCATAATCACTAACAAGGGATTAGGAGGTCATGCCAATGCATTGTAGTGTTAACTGATGAATTTTACCGCAATATGTCAGTATTGTTGTCACGTAAATCTGGAGATTGAGATGGAGAAATTCACATTGAGAAAGATGGATTATCATACTGCCTGTAACAGGGATGGTGGATTACCTCCCAACAATCATTGCCTATCATTTATGATGTGGAGCATGATTTATTAGAAAAACACTATAGTTCTTACCATTTTTGTCCCTATTAGTAGGGTGAGCTTTAAATTAATACTTAACTTTTTGTCTATTAGTATGGATTTATATTATATAGATCATTTCCAAGGTTTGTCTATGTACAGTTCTGCTGCTCTTTTATGCCTTTCTCTAAGCAGTAGATCATTCCCTGGCATTTGGCCATTTTGTTTTGTGAGGGTATAGTGCAGGTAGATGGCATCACTTCAAATTTATCCAGCTCAGCCGGAAGTGCTTTGGATGCAGTATATTGTTTCTTTGCTGTATTTGTCCGTCTTTCATTTCACCAATCTTGAAAACATTTCAAACTGCTCGGATGCCAGACGAAAGTATTTAAATATAGTATTTTACTCTTTAGACTAGTTATTAGAGTTTGAACTCAGTTTACGATTTGAGATAGGGTTATGCTGGGGCTAGGGATAGGTGTAAGGCTGGGTTTGAAGCTGGGGCTAGCATTAGGCTATGATGCAGATACATATAAAAACAGATAGGCAGAAACAGACAGAAGGGCAGGCAGTCAGAGAGAGATATACATCAGATATAGACACTGAGGCTGTCCAGAGTGGTGTTTCTTAGACAGATAAGTGTTTTAAATGTCTTAAGTTTGTTTCATTTTAATTTGTTTGAAATAAACCCCTTTTACAGCCATATTGAACATTGATTTCTTTATATTTTATCCCAACAAAAGGATAAACAAAATCTTAACCAAACATGCTTTCTCTATTGCTTGTTAAATGTAAAACATCAGATATTTTGTATGTTAAATAAGTTATAGCTGACTTGATTTAAATTACAATTATACAGTGGGTCCACTATACCCTAGTAAATTGGCTGAGTAAAAAACTTTAAAAGGTGTAAAGTCTTGTGTGCCCTGACAAAGTAAGGACAGATGACTCTAAATTCTAATTAATCACAGGTTAACTGAGCATGGGATGTCATTCATCATGTCCTTGTATGGTACATTTGAATACTTTATTCCTGCCATAAGGGGCGGGGACAGCTGTATTCTCTAATCATTGCACATCTGACTTTATTATCACAGCATAACATTTTAACTTTATTACTATGAACTTTTTTTATTTGTCTGTTTTTTACTCATTTGGGACAGAAGCTCAGATGCCATGTTAACTATGTCTTGATGAACTGCCAGAAATAATAAGAATCTGCAATGACTGCTCTCACAATATCCAAAAGTGCATTATTAGACTGTGTTGTACTCACACTGAACTGAAAATGATAAACTCCTACTTCTAATTATTCTAGTCTTATGCTTCTTATTACTATAAGTACCCTTGTCTTATCTTTTGTTTTTATTGAGTGTTTGATCTTCTCTATGCATGTGTCCACCCCTCTTGTCACATCCAGCCCAATAGGTACTTAACAACCAACAGCCTTCCCCAAAAATGGACACAGTGTAATGTTTTTTTTTGTTCCTGGGTTCCTGAAATTCGGTTCTATGAGGTTTCCTCAGACTCTCAAAGGGTAGGGGGCCCATCTTTTGGACTGCCAGATAAAATAAGATCATATAATAAGCTCATAATTATACTAAATCTTACTCAGACTGAACTGAAAAGGATAAACCCTTACTTTGATTATGCTTTTATAATTTATAATTTATTTCTAATCATAATATATGTTTGGTATTTAATGAATATATGTCCATTTAATTAGATTGAAATCCATCAAAATATTATTTAGTCTACCCAAATAGGATGTTTCCTTGTTTAATCAGTTTTCTCTAAAGGTTTTCAGTTCTTAATATTTATTGAGACTTTTCTTGCCAGTTTATTAGAACTGACAACTGTAAATTTGATTTGTTACATGGCCTAATATCCATGTAAAAACAAAAACAATTTTAAAGAACCAACATCTGGACTCGTGTACCAAATAATTTGTAACATCATCTAAATACATATGCTGTGGAAGGCAGTGTACAAATCAACACATTTTAAAATATTTTGTAAGTTTGTGGCTGGTAACTAGCTATAAACCTGTATGTGCATCCAGCACCTATTGATTTTTTTCTTTTCTCAACTACTGCTTGTGATTTTGCTATAAATCCAGCGACAAGACCAGTAGAAAACACTAGAATCAATAATACCAGGTTTTGTATGATTTAAAGCATTCTGATTAGTTAAACGATTTATTGCTATTCCAAAATCAAGTGCCTATACTATATATGAACACTCTGGGTGGTTGTATTTTGAGGGTGTCTGTGAAAACTTTTGTCTGTTCAGATGAAATATAATTTGTTATACAAGGTACTGATGATAGGCAGGAGGACCCAGCTCCCAACTGATATTGTAATTCATGACAAATGTATCTAATGGGGTTGATGCCCGGACTTTGTGCAGACCTCTGGAACTGATAGCATAGAATTACATTTAAATAATTCATTTCATCCTCCATTTAGCAATGTCTACAACATCTAAACTTGATCAGACATAAATTGTATGGGTCTAAATATTTGTACATTTTAAAGTGGCCATTGAACATGCTAATGACAGTTCTACTAGTTATTAAGTAGTATTAGTACTGTATTTAATTTATTTGGTTAATAAAGACACATATATTTTGTTGCAAGTTTAAACTATATCTATTTTACAGTTACTGTAACTTGACTAACAACAGACAACATTTTATAAGAAATTAAAATAGAAATCCAAATAATTTTAAATATTAGATAATTAAATAATTAAATTAGATAAATTAAATAATTGTGATATAATGCAAATGCTGTTTAGGATGTATAACACTGTATTTAGATCAAAGCAAAATAAAGAATAGTTTCAAACATTTCTGTTTCCTAGCAGATTGGCTAAAGTCATAAGTCATAAGTTATAGCTCTTTCACAGGTGTCAGCGTCAGTCCCCTGGGCAGCTCGCGACGCTCTGAGAATGCGACAATGAATTTCCCCACAGTCACCATCAAAAGTGCAGCTGAGATTGTAGGGATGGCCGAGGTGCCTCATTTGCATTTCTTCTATAAATAAGAGTCAGTGAGTCATTGCTTTAAAGAAACATTGCGTGCCAACTCGCTTTCCACTTTACAGTTACCGTTACAAACTCTCAGGAGCCAGGCTGAATTGGATGTAAGTTTACCTAGTCTCAAGGCTTGTGATTTTCTCACAGTTGGATTGACAGCTTCTACAGGTTTCTGGTTAATGTGGACTAATGTATACAATACATTTCACTACACAGTGATGAAAATCTTAAAAATGTAGTTTTTTTTTTCTATTATATACATTTGAAAAATTTATCACAATCAATATATTGGGAATAATAATATAAATAATATTTGGGCAGCTGTGGCCGGGGGTTAGAAAACTGGGCTTGTGATCAAGAGGTGGCCGGTTTCATTACCACAGACTTGAGCAAGGCACCCAACCCCTAACTGCTTCCCGGGTGCCGTGGCTAGGGCTGCCCATCGCTCTGTGCATACAGATCAGGTTAAAATGCAGCCTGATTCCACTGTGTGTACGGCACAGTGGTGAAAAAAGTTCTAAATTCCTAAATGAACATCAGATTCATTAAAAATTTATAATTAACAAAGTTACAGGTCAAATAGTTCTGACATGCAAGTACATGAAGTTTGGTGAAATCTGTGTGATGAGGTTTCTTGGCCATGAGTCATGCTTTGGCCTTTCAATGCGGTCGTTCTTCATCACCGGAGGACTGCAGAGCAAAGAGCCATGAACTGCAGCTATTTAGAGCAATCGACAACCAGCTCTTTAATTATTACTAGCCTTCCATCTGTCTTCATTCCCTCTAAAAGTAAAAGTACATTAAATAAAAAAGAAAAGGATAAGAAATCATTTTTAAAAAGAATTGGAGAAATTTTGTTAAAGTAAAACTGTAGTAAGGAATAAAACTCGATACCAGACGAAAGTGTACATAAAAGGGTGAAATTAACTTTAATTTACTTTTTTTAATTTGAAAAAGTAGGAAATACTTCAATTCATAGCTTTGGTTTTCATTTATTATTTTGAATTGACATACTTTTTCAGGTGGTATGGCGGCTAAGTGGGCATCCCTGTCACCACATAGCAAGAAAGTACTGGGTTCAATCCCCATAGGGAGTGGTCTTGATCTTTTCCGTATGGAGTTCTCCCCATATCTGCCTGGGTTTCCTCCAGGTGCTTCAGTTTCCTACCACTAAAGACATGCAAGTGAGATGAACTGGATATAAAATTTTGACCATGACTTTTCCATGTTGCCTTGTGAGCTGATGAATATTGTGTAACCAGTCACTACAATTTTTGTAATGAATTAATGTAATCAAGTGTGTAAAACATTATGTTAAAATTTGAATACAACAACAACAAAACAGACTTTTTCAACTTTTTATGAAAAGGATCTGCATATTTCTGACGCAACAGGTTTAGTCATTTTAGACAGATGGAATAAACCTTCTAGGTCTAGATTACCTATTTAGATTTTTGGCTCTTACAGCTAGTAATATTTTCATATCATATACTTTGAGTCATTGGAAGCGTAGACATTTTGGTACATTTGGTTACCTGGGGGGCACTGTCGCACCTCCACTTAGCTAGGGCAGTGGTCGCTAAGATGTACTGGAATAGTAATTGCTAGATTGCCAATTTAGGCCCCAACACTGCTATTGTTAGTCTCCTGAGCAATGTCCTTAATCTGTTTTACCACCTCATCTTTTTGCACTGAAACACACACACACACACCCACACACACACACACACACACACACACACACATGAACCGCTGCTTTCCCTTTAAAGCTTCCCCTTAAAGCTTCACTAAATCTGGACTATAATTTTTTTCTACTCGTAATCTGTGTGAGGAAACTCATCAAATACATTTTAAAGTGCCCTCATGGCACTGAGAAAATCCTGTCTTCTGTATTTATTAGCTTCATCTTCTTGAAGTAGTGGTAACAAGTAAGTGAGAAGACTTTTTATTTAGTAAGTACCATATATTTTAAATTAGGCTACGTTTGTGTTGACATTTACAAGAATTTGGGTTGATAAATTCCTATAGCACAGACCATTTCCGTATGTGTACCTACAGCTCTTAAGTAGAACTAACTCATTTTGTCCAGAGTACAGAAGCCTATAAATCATACAATTATAAAACCTGACCAACCGAAGTGTTTGTCGTCACTGACGCTTCCCCTAATTCATGGTTGACATACGATGTACCGAAAGATGTCACCATAGTCACTTACGCTGATGACTTTTTGCAAGTAAAGAATAAACAGTCCACTTTAAAAGATGAGAGGGTTGTCGTGGTCTAACCGTCTACCCGACTTAGTCGAGAGTATTTAAGGTGTTCCTTAGATTTATATATTACATTGCTGCCCGATTCTAATAGTTTCATATATCCTTAAGAAAGTGCCAATATTGTTTAAATGCACCATATGGGCACCCCAAGACATCAGTGATCTCATCCATATGACCTTTTTCAGGAAGTCCAGGAAGTCTAAAATGTATTTGTTATATTTGGTATTTACTTAATTTAAATTATTCAGGAATAGCACTGCAGGGAGTTTTTTCCATTCAGCCACATACGTTTTCTTCGTACCCTAGGTGTCAGTGACTGAGTAAACGTGTGAGTAAAAATATGACTAATATCACAGTGTTGCCTTGGGATTTGGCCAAACCTGTGACAAAGTCTAGGAAGATGTGAGACCAAGGTCTTCTCCTTGTCTCCTTGTTTTGGGCACAGACACAAATACCTGGATAGGCACAAACACCTGTATGTCTTGAATAAACTAGGCCATTTGAGTCTTTGCAAGTTTGTGTGACCCCTGGATTTCCTGCAATGGATGAGCCATGCCCCCACAGCAGCTTTGACAGCAGTTGGAATGCTGAGGGTTCCTGGCAGATCAGCAGCTGAATCAGGATCCCATCAAAGAGCATCTTTAATGGCTGCCTTTAGTGCCCAGGTTCCCATTGTCTAGAGAAGCGCCATCAATCTGTCAGGAAAGGTTGTAGTTGCATCAGTTACGAGGAGCCCCTCTGCCCTATACAAACCCCACACCTGTGTGAACAACATGCCAATCGTTGTTCCTGTGAGTCCGATATTCGACACAATGTATTCGAAATTCCGGCTCTGATGTGCTAGCATGTGTTTTACTACTGTGCCACCTGAGTGGCCAGTGTTTACAATTTAACAAGTTCTCGGTGTTTCGGACATTCAGGTTCCACTTGCTGGATGTCAGATGCTGGGAAAAGTCGTCAAATCAAAATTACAAGCACTTTATACATACAATTTCAGTGTTCAGCTAAAAATCTGTGACACCAGCTACTTAGTCCATCAGCTACAATCCAGCAGTGTTCTAACAGGCTCTATACTTCCCTTCAGTCCTTACTCTTGTCTTTCTACTTTTATTGTTTTATACTTACATCTTCTTTTTTCTATTTGTTATCTTTCAGCAAGTGGAGATTACATTTACTGGGGTTGTCTTTAAAAGCTGCTTGTAAATTGTTGGCACAGCCGATGACAATGACTACTGATTCCTGCTGGGCCACTTAAAACAGCTACTTTGGCACTGGCCCATGCCTTCCTGTATTTTAGCTGAATTATTGCAAGCTGGGAAATTACACTTTTACCCTTTTAGTTTCTAAATTACATCCCATCTCCATTTCTTTCAAATTAAGCTAAAATGGTAAATTATGAGTAATCTTTTAGAGAGAATGTTTTCACCAGTCCAGTGGCTTCATACTGTTTACCACTCCAGGCCAAGTCTTGGCATTGCTATTTTGCTATTGTGTTATTTTTTATCTCCGCATTTTTGCTCATTTTATCTCATTTGTTTTTACTTTTTAGCTCCTGTGACATTGCATGTAAGGGAAAAAAAATCAAAAAATAAATGCTGTATGGTTTTCTATTTCTATTTAAACTGCTATTATACAGTATATTTTTGTGACCAAAAGATATTTGATGGACTCCACCCAAATGACCACCATGCAGCTTGAAGCCCATAACATACTTTAGTTAACACTAAGTATACTAAACTAAACTGTACAACAGGCATTAGGCACAAAATTGTTAAGTTAAACTCAATAACAAATGTTTCACTTAGTGCTCAAATGATCTCGTAACACAGTGTGATAGTGGACAACTAGTACTGGATCCAATGGACAAAACATGAACCAAAATTAAAAAAAATGAACCGTATTCTTGCCACTGTGTATTTGAACCAACACCAAATGCTGTTTCTATTTTTTAATGCAGTGTGATTAATTAAAACGGCTTCAGATTCTATTAGTGGTGCACCTAACATCACTGTAGTCAACCTTTAGCATTGTGCCTTAGGTTTGTGTACAAATGCTTGGTAAAGAAAAGATAAACCACAAAGACTTTTGGTATTTCCAAAAACAGGTTGGACGTGACAGTGATGAAAATATGGGTGCTCATTTACTGATATAATAATTATAATAATATAATAATATATAATGATTATAATAATCTAATTATTTTCATCAATGTCTATCTTATGAAAAAGATTAATTCCATTATAGACAAAGTTGACAGGAGATGTTAAGTTCAAATAGCCCAATACATCAGTCCATGGCTACCAAACTCCAATTAGAGGGGAGGATAAGACAGGAAAGCCTTTTTTAGCTTCACAATCAGCGGCACCTGATAAAGTATGGCTAGTTGTCAAAGGAACTGCGTAATGATGTGGATGGAAGAGACCATAGAGAGCCTTTTGCATCCCAATTACACTATTCTTAATGGCAGGGCTCTAAAAATACTCTCTGTTGTTGTTCTTACATCCCAATAGGATTTAACTTGCACTTTAGATAATTATATACAGCACAGTTTGTCTCTATATTGCTGTCCAGTGACTGTTCGTGAAAACTTGTTTGGATATTTTGTGAAAGAATCTTTTAGAATCCTGTTACCCAAACAACAAATATGTCAATCAATCTTTATAGTAGCAACTCAGTCAAAACTAAATTACTTACTAAAAATAACTACATTGTGTTTAGGAATTTAAGTGGTCTGGAATGTCTTTATGTTTCACTGGAGTAACAATATGGTAATAATAAACACATATATTAGACATATGTTTAAAATGCAATGATAGTTTATTAATAAAATTATTTAGAAAATCATACCAGAAATATTTGCTAGATATTACTGACCCTATGTTTGATGGTCGGATTTGGCAAGTAATAGTGTTTAGGAACAAATAGCTAAAAGGTGGATAAGGGTAAACAAAGGATGGTAACAAAATAACAGCTTTCCCACTGTTATTTTTTGTTAGTTTAATATTTTATGGCAACCTTGTTTGAAGAAAATAAATATATTTAGCACTTTGTGCCAGACAACATTTTAGTGTAAATATAGCTGCCTCCGCTAAGGCACTAACATTTGATCATAACTGGATGTTTGAACAGGACTGTGATTCCCACACAAAATGCTTTAATTAAAATGTTGTAGTTACTATAGTCATCCTTGTCCCACAGACCAAAAGCTAATTAAAAAAACGACCATGCAAAACATTATAAACACTGACAAGGGAAGTGAATAACGCTGGTTATCTATTCATCACAGCACCTGTTGGTAGGTGGGCTATATTAGGCCATTGAACATTTTATCCTCAAAGTGAATATTAGAAGCAGGAAAAATGGGTGATTGACGGAGGCCAAGTTGAGGTGGCTAGACGACTGGGTCAGAGCATCTTCAACTACTGCTGCAGTGGTCAGTATCTATCAAAAGTGGTCCAAGGAAAAAAGAGTGGGACATATTTTTGCCTGCTCCATGCCCCCTCTAACACATATGAAAACACACAAACCCATGCATGCTTTAGTGTATTCACACATGATGCTTGTCCAGATGCCTGTCCAGACCACACCCACTTAGTCTGACCAGAAGCAAACTCGAGATTCTAATCGGGTGCAAACAAATATAGTAACTTTTTATGATCTTTCTTTGACCTTTATCAATATGCCAGTAATTCAGGAATTTACTATTGGTTCTCCATGTCAGTATACAGTTACTATAAAGTACAGAAGCAAGGTTTCATGTTTTTTCACTGTTTGTGTAGGTACAACAGGTTTTAAAACAACCAAGTTCAGAAAGGGCCACCTCTAAGTTGTCCCTTGGTTAGTATGAGTATAACTGAGATGGGGAGTTCAGGGTTTCCATTATGAGTTTTTTTTGGTCTAAAATAAAGCAAAAGATAATATAGTGACTGATAATGTTTCACATTTGTATTTTCTGCATTTAGTAGATGAATGACAGTTCTGTGACATCACACTGTCAAAGCAATTAAGGGTTAAGGGCTTTAGAGCCCTGGCAGTGGTGGGCCTTGAACCAGCAACCTTTCTATTTCAAGTCAAGTACCTTAACTGCTATATTATGACTAGAAGATTATACAGTAATGTCAATTTTCCCCAAAAAATTTGCCTTCTGTGCTCTACGTGTATTAAGGTTTGACCCAACAACCTGTCTGCAGTGGTCAGTATCTATCAAAAGTGGTCCAAGGAAAAAAGAGTGGTACATATTTTTGCCTGCTCCATGCCCCCTCTAACACATATGAAAACACACAAACCCATGCATGCTTTAGTGTATTCACACATGATGCTTGTCCAGATGCCTGTCCAGACCACACCCACTTAGTCTGACCAGAAGCAAACTCGAGATTCTAATCGGGTGCAAACAAATATAGTAACTTTTTATGATCTTTCTTTGACCTTTATCAATATGCCAGTAATTCAGGAATTTACTATTGGTTCTCCATGTCAGTATACAGTTACTATAAAGTACAGAAGCAAGGTTTCATGTTTTTTCACTGTTTGTGTAGGTACAACAGGTTTTAAAACAACCAAGTTCAGAAAGGGCCACCTCTAAGTTGTCCCTTGGTTAGTATGAGTATAACTGAGATGGGGAGTTCAGGGTTTCCATTATGAGTTTTTTTTGGTCTAAAATAAAGCAAAAGATAATATAGTGACTGATAATGTTTCACATTTGTATTTTCTGCATTTAGTAGATGAATGACAGTTCTGTGACATCACACTGTCAAAGCAATTAAGGGTTAAGGGCTTTAGAGCCCTGGCAGTGGTGGGTCTTGAACCAGTAACCTTTGCCTTCTGTGCTCTACGTGTATTAAGGTTTGACCCAACAACCTTCTGAGCAACCACTATGCAAACAAAGCCAAATGTCCTGCACTGCGCAGAGACAGAATTGCAAAATTGGCAATTGCAATAAATAGTAAGCAAAATTTAGTAGGTTTCAAAGGAGGCTTGATGGTGGTACCTCCATGCGCATGGTTGCCACAATTATCAAACAATCATTTTACATTTACATTTTCAGTATTTAGAATACGCCTATATCTAAAATGACTAACAATTAAGACTGTACACACTGCAAGCAACTGAGTATTGAGGGCTTTGCTCAAGGGCCCAACAGTGGCAAACTGGAAGATGTGGGGCTTGAACCAGTGACTTTGCAGTTACTAGCCCTGTACTGTAACTACTGAGCTTGTGTACAATAAACATGAAGATTACTGAAATGTGGGACACAATGGTGTAAAACAATCAAGTTGCATAAATGAATGAAATATGTCAGAAAAAAATATAGCATATTGGAGTTCTTGTCCTTCATCACTCAGGAAACACTGTGTCAGTGTATGTATGTCTATGTGAGTGTGTGTCAGTGTTTATGTGCGTTTGTAATAGAGCGGTCGATGACAGGACCCAGCTGCATGCTTCATGCTTGTTCATGCCGGGAAAGGCCACAAACTATTGATTGTGTGTCACTGAGACCTGACCGAGGAACAGCCAGATGACACATTTGTCACAGGGTTACAGGCTCTTGTTAGGGAGCAATCTTTTCCCTGTAAATCTCTTTTCTGGTTTATGAGATCCTGAATGGGCTGGGCCATTCACAGGATGTCCTTTATACTTGCATTTGGTAGATGCTTTTTTTCAGAGCTCAAGTGGGACTCATTTTCATCTCCTGAGTTAGATGATGCTGACTGGCCTACTCTTTTTTGAGCAGAATTGCAGAAAGAGAAAATATAAACACAAAGCAAACCAGATATTACCTTGTTAAAAACATCACAGACAGGTATTCAGAAGCTTTTGATAAAAATAACAACTAAATAGACTCTTAAAGAAGAACTTACCTTTTTTTAGCTTATTTTTGTATTTCATCTATTTGATTTGAATATTGGTGAGATTTACATGGAAATATATTTTAAATTGAAATATTTTTTTTACAATTCAATCTAATTAGGCAAGGTTTTCAAAGACACACATGAGTCTATAATGGCCCACAACTTACAGTGAATTGTCAGGACACAAACCAAAATTTTTAGTCCAAGTCTCCATGTCCAGATCAAATAGTGGAACAAGAAATGTCAATCATAGGAGCTGAAGGAAGAATTAATGCCGGGAATTAAGACAGGAACTTCTCAAGCATGCACAAAACAGATTCTTGTATAGTATTTTGAGCAGCTGCATCACATACAATTCAGATTAAAAAAAACATTTAAACATAGGTTGTAATGTAATAGAAAAGGTAAAAAGCCATAGGGGGAATATTTTTGCAAGGCACTGTACAGTAAACCCCAGGGTTTATGCTAATCGTTAAATACTGCAAATTAAAAAAACAAAGTATATAAATGCCTATTGTTATGCCACCAAAACACATTACTCTTAAAAATGAATGTAAAGGCATGCTTAAATACTGTTACACCACCGTGAACACAGCATTTTCTTTATTACTGTTATGATTATCTGTGCTGGGTCTCTACAGCAGTCTCTATAAAACCCACATGATTTTGGTGTGCTCTCTCTGTCTCTCTGTTCCATAGAATCAGTGAATAGATAGCTGTTCCAGTTGTAGGTTTGGCTTGAACCAATCACAACGATTATGGAACAGCTGTCTTAACAACCAATCGGCAAAGTGCACTTGGAAGTGTGTAGCTTTCTCTATTTAATCTTTGTGGGTTGGAACGCCAGCAAACTTGTAAAAGCTCTGTGTTCATGCTGATGCTTCAGTTAATCAAGCAGTGTTGGAAATGTTGGTTTTGTTTTAAACTAAAATCACTTTAGCAATCTCCATTTAATTATTAGACCACTTAACAGAGCAGCACGTATCACTGTACCCATGTTACGCTCATATGTACGTATTGTCTTTCATGCATTTTTTTTTCATTTTCTGGTATAAGCAGGGTAAATATAGCTGAATTTATGTAAATATGTAGGTTACAAAATTACAAAATTATATTGTTCTTAATCATTTACCATTAAAATGCATGAAATGTTAAATATTGTTGGTTAGGTTCCAAGGTAAAAATTCGGGGTTCATTGTATTTTGCCTAACATGCCTCTTTAAAACTTTTAATAGATTTTGAACTTGATGTCTGAGACACACTCATGAAAAGCAAGGACAGGGTAAAATAAGAATATAAAGACAATTAATTGGTGACTAGGCTTCTCCAAATGACACATGTTGGTTTAAGTTAGTGCAAGAATAAGTGAGTGTACAGTATTGTGGTTTAGCTCTCAGGGTGTGTTCCATATTCCACTGTACTCACTAGAATCTTTGTCTGAGTGAATTGTCTGAAAACAATTAATGATATAACCCAAATCTGAAAAAGTAAAATAATAGAGCTCCCAGACATTTCAAATCAGTTTACCTGACTACATTGGAATATTTGTTATTCAGTGGAGCCATTTTAAACTGACCCAGATTTTTACAAATTTATACAACATACTTTCTAGTCGTAAAGAAATGTAGGTTGTGCAAAGCAGAGATTACTTAACATTACTTGAACTGGGATGTGGATGTGAGGGGATGTGGATTTCAGATTTTGAATTCTACTTTATAAAACAGTGGAGCATTTTCAATTGCAATGACTGTGACCTAGATTCTGTAAAAATTGCTTGAAGGAAAACAAGAACATAGACTACCTACTGTTTTTTGTGTGATCTCCATAGATGAACATTTGCAATTTAGTGGGTCAAACTAAAGAGCTTAGTGACTTTTAGGGGAACACTGACTTTCAGACTCTATGTGCTGCAGTTGTTAAGTGAAATTGTCTAGGAGCAATAACAAATTGCAGTTATCAAGTGACAATTTGTACTTCCAAACTTTCCACTTGTGAAAAATCAAACCAATTGCACTGGCAGCAATAAAGCTTGGCAATGTAGCTTTTAAATGAATGTTGTTTAATCTTAATTCAAATGAAACTTGTGTTTGTAGTGTGTGAGTTGGGGGATGTATGTGAGAGGGTTGAAGTGGGCCAATTGCCCACTCAGAGGAATCATCTGCCCAGCTAATAAAAACTCTTTTTAACATTAATAATTTTCAAAAACAAATAATGTTGGTCATCAAAAATCCACTGGTTCCTTGGTTGGCAGTTTTCAATAGGTGGATGTGTTTGGTCAGTGCTCCTCCTTTAAATAACTGTCAACAGATTTTCATTTTACTGTCAAATTGCAGGTGAGAATGTATTGAATATCAGGAAAATCTGAAGCACATCCATTTTAAATTTCCAAAAAATTTCAACCAGATGCTATACTAACAATGGACTTTATTACAATCATTGATTACTACAATCAATGATTACTACAATCATTTTGTACTGTATTTTAATTAGGTTTTTTATGTACTGCATAAATGTTTAGGGTTCCCAGGTGGAGCAGCACACAAGAACAGAGTCTTAACTCCCTGTGCAAAACTCGACCAAAGCAGTTGAAAGCCCAGCTAAATAGGGAGGGGTGTGTCAGATGAATCATACGGACCACAATGATCAAAAAGTATTAATTTCATTCATTCATTTTCTTTAACCCCTTATCCTAATTAGGGCTGGGGAGGGGTGCTGGAGCCTATCCCAGTTCTTCAAAGGGCGCAAAGCACACAGTAACATCCTGGATATCTACAGGACTTTTCAGTATTAATCAAACTGGTAGCATGTCTTCTGACTGTGAGAGGAAACCGGAGTACTCGGAGGAAACCCATATGGACACACCATGCAAACTCCACACAGAAAGGACCTAGATCGCTCCACCTAGGGATCGAACCCAGGACCTAGTCGCTGTGAGGCGACAGTGCTACCCACTAAGCCACCGTGCCACCGATTTACATTTTTGAATAAGGTTATTGGTATTGGTCATCCAATTCTTCCTAAAGTTTTGAAACTTTTTCAAATGACATAATTTGTATGTATTATATAACAAAATAAAAATAATACTTTTTATACCTTTATAAAAGTGTGACTTGTGTGATACTGATTAAAGATACAAGAAACCCGGGAGGACATAGTTTTTGAGGATTGTATGAATCACTGCACACATGATAATTGTGTGTACATTGGTAGCCTAACATAGTGTTTAATGAGGAATATCAAAGAAAAAAGCGCCACAGGAAACAAATGTGCTCCTCAGTTAAATCTTTGTACTTGAGAATTTCACAATCCTTTATATATTTTTGGCTCTCCATTTTTTCAGCAGTCAATAGAACTGCCCCCAATCAGATTTATTTTTGCTGCCTTTTATGTGATGAATCTTCATTTGCAAAGAAGCCTAACAGGAAGTTGCATGCCTGTGTTTTTGTTGACTATATTTGCTGCAGAGACAAAAATAGGTTTTACACTCAGTAGGATGATGAATAAGGACAGAAATAAGACTTGTTATTGTTTTGTGTCTCATGTTGTACCCTCGAATATAGCAGTCCATTACTGACATCTCACAAAGAAGCTGATTTTCAATATACATGAAATAGTTCATTTGTGAATGTATGGATAAAGATGACGTCTAGTTTTGAGCGTCTTTTGAGTCCTCATGATTGGCAGTAATTTGTCATGGTTTAAGAGAGTAGAAAACAGTAACTTGCCCTGGCCGAGTCAAATAAAATCATTTTTTTTGTAGTCTGCTTTTTACAATGGACATTGCAACTCTATATA
The DNA here is from genome assembly GCA_034509265.1 of Microcambeva bendego. Classification (NCBI taxonomy): domain Eukaryota; kingdom Metazoa; phylum Chordata; class Actinopteri; order Siluriformes; family Trichomycteridae; genus Microcambeva; species Microcambeva bendego. The sequence goes on from JAYDZG010000024.1 coordinate 7,184,627, forward strand.
ATCCATGGCAGACAAACAAAAAAAAACCTGTTGAGTGTGCCAAAATTAACAGTAACAATGTTTGTTTATTCAATGTGGTTAGTTCACTTTGGGATATTGGATTAAAAGATTGCTTACTATCATTCCCCATGCGGCTCAAAGTGCTGAAAATTGCAAGATAACACACTCTGTCTTTTAAGTCATATTTTTTCTAACTTGTAATTAAACAATTCTTAAAAAAACATCCCTGTTACTGTTGGATGGTATATTAGATTTGGTTTCAATAACATTTAGAGTAAGTTTGGAGACTCGGATGCTGACCCAACCCTTCTATTTATCCAGACTTTGGACTGACACTACAATGCCAGAAAATAGGCACCAAGCCAACTGGTGGCCACGTTGAGTTTTGACCTGGGGAGTTCAGACTCATCGCTGGTATTCTAGTGGAAAATCCCACTGCTTCACCTGGGCATCAAAGATGGAGTTAAAAATAAGTGGGGGCTTAATGGAACCCTTATTATTTATAGTTCTTATCTGTCTTGGGACATTTAGATGGTATTTGGCCTTTTTAATGACATCACAAATTACATGCACTGCATTTTGCATATGGCAGGCCCACACTTGGCAGGAACAATGTGGGGCTGTGTTTATAGGGTCCATGGTTCCAGTAAGCAAACAAAAAGTCTTGTGTGGAAGCACTTGACTGGTTAGCCCAAATTCAAACAATCATTATAAGCCATTGCTTAGTGTCCAACTTCAGGGTATGACCTCCAAATCCCTTTCGTTTTGGTCTAGTGTAAATTCCTTTCCGCATAATACAACTGTGGCTGTGACGTTCCAAGTTTTAATGTATTATGATCAAGAGCAGAAATAAACAAAAACAAAAATAGAGCATTTAAAGGCTAGGGAAAGTGGAAACTAGGAACCCGGGAAACACATCTTAGAAATAGAATTAACCACATGAAAGACATTGCAAAGTTCACAGACAAAGTCATATATATACACAGACTGACAAGACAAACCAATTGTAATAACAAGGAACAGGTGGTAACAATAATCAGGGTGGAGCTGAGCAACAATGTGGAAATCCTTTAGGCATTAGACAGGATGACTCTCTTACGTGACCCAAAAGGAATGGCTTTGTAAAATACTCAATTTACATTATTTTGTATTTTTAAAAAGATTGTTTGAGCTCCAATATTTAATTATTTTGCTGGCCTGGTGGTTAGAGAAATGGGCTTGTGATTGGGAGGTTGCCGAAGCCGACAGGGTCACGATTGAAGTGCCATTGAGGAAGGAACCCAACCCCTTACTGCTTACGGGCATCATGGCTAGGGCTGCCCACTGCTAGTGTTCACTAGTGCATATATACGTATGTGTGTGTTTTGATTCATATATTGGATTAAAATCGCCCAAATTTTAGAACAATGTAAATAAGACTATAACACTCAGAACTTTCCAATAAATTCTGTACTTGTGGAGTTAATTCCCATGAGTAAATGCCAAAGAATCAATTCAAATATTTAATACTTTAAAATCTGTCTGTTGTCAGAATTCAATGAAAAGCAAAGCATTCTAATCTGCATGGAACCACAGCTTACAAATACAAGCCATTGAAGAACAGACATACAATGCTACATGAAGGTATCATGTCCTTTTTAAATGAATAAGCTGTTGTAGTTGATCTCAGTTCAAGTGTTCGAGCTCATCATCAACGTGTATATTATCAGTCAAAAAGTAAATACATTATATTATATTTATTGAAACTAAAAACAATCCATAATTACTGTGGGTCTGCACACAAAAAAGGTATTTAATGGCACAAGTTGAGTTTCATTCTACAGGGTCCTTACATTCTAGTTACTTGGTATGAGAACTTCTTTTGGTTAGATGACTTTTTTTTGGAAGGCTGTGCAACGTCATCTTGTAAACACTTTAATGTGCAAGCATTGTAAGCATTTTAATGTACTAATGTAACATTATGACCACTGACAGGTGACGTGTATTCTACTGAATATCTCTTCATCACGGCACCTGTTAGTAGGTTGTATATATTAGGCAGCTAGTTTCAACATTTTATTCTCAAATTTGATGTATTAGAATCAGGACAAATGGGCAAGCTCAATGATTTGAGTGAGTTTGACAAGAGCCAGATTGTGATGGCTGAACAATTGGTTTAGAGCATCTCCAAAACTTCAGCTCTTGGTCAGTGTCTATCAACAGTGGTCCAAGGAAGGAACAGATGCAAACTTGGAAACATGGTTATGTGTAGCCAAGGCTCAATGAAGCATGTAAGGAGTGAAGGCTGGCCAGTGTGATTTGATCCAACGAGCTACTGTAGTTCAAAATGCTGAAGAAGTTAATACTGGTTCAGTTAGAAAGATGCAGGAATCCACAATGTATCAACATTTGTTGTTTGTAGGGATGCATATTTATGAGAATAAACTTATATGAGAATAAACGTTCAGCAAGTTTTTGTCATGTTTACATTATGTTGTATTGCTTGTGATTAGCTAAATTAACTTTTTGTCAGATTTTCAGCATTTCTGGACGCTGGTTCAAGCCCCACAACCACCAAGTTGCCACTGTTGGGCCCCTGAGCAAGGCCCTTAACCCTCAATTGCTTAAAATGGTCTTCAGTCGTAACTGTAAGTTGGTTTGGATAAAAGCGTCTGCTAAATGGCGAAAATGTAAATGGTGACTTTTTTTTTAGCAAAGATTGAAGAATGCGCTCACATAATGTTAATTTTACCATGAAATTCTGGTGCATTCATTATCTGTCATTATTTCCAACACATTTTGAAATTCCCTTTCAATTCACTTCTTACAGTTTGGAATCTTATTTTTCCTACTTCTTCTTTCAGCTGCTCTTGTTATGGTTCGCGGCAGTGGATCATGATCATGATGATTTGGCATAGTTTTTACACTTGATGCCTTTCCTGACACAATCTTCCTATATATCCAGGTTTGGCCAATTTCCCAGGGAGTGAATTCACTTTACAGGGAACTAAACAGGGGTGATGGTATTGCAAACGTAGTTTGATAAGTCTGGTTCAGAGAATTTCAAGTGGTCTTCACAAAGCTCTGACCTCAAACATATCAAACACCTTTGGAATGAACTAGAGCATCACTTATGACCCAGGCCAATTTCAGTACCTGACCTCACAAATGCCCTTTTACTGCTGCGTTGCTCGAGTATCTCGGCTCCTGTTCATTTAAGTGCATATTTTATTTTGAATTCAGGGCTAGCAATGAGGTAAAAAATAAAAATAATTATGTCAACAGTTGATAATAAACATGATTTGGTGTGAAAGCAGTCAAAAGGCTGAAACTTTGAGGAGCAAAGAAGAGGATCCCCAGTGCGTCAACAACAAATGAGATTTTTTTTAATGTAATTAAATTCATTCATTTGATAATTGAAATTATATTAAAGTTAAAATTCATCTTGAAGGGACCACCATGCATTGGAACCATGTATTGTAGTCATACAAATCAGAATCAGTGGCAGTTTTTCTTTAAATAAATTGACTCTCCAGACCCTAGAAAAAGTCCAAAAGCCTGGGTCTGTAATGGTAGGGTGTTGTGTCAGTCCCCCTGGTAAATGTCATTTATACTTCTGTGATGGCAGCAATAATTAAATATACTCTGTCTTCAAGACCACATCTTCAAAACGACCATGCAAACCCCATACTCAAGACATTACAAATGCTGTGGAAGAAGAGGGTACAAGTTCTGAACTGACCTGCCAGAGACATGTTGTGAGAAGGAATGCCAGTGTTAATAAATTTTAAATACTTTCCTATTTTTGTTACAGGCCATAAATGCAGGGATTGATGTTTATTACCAAATGAAATTAAGTTGACTATATGAAATTAATTTAAGTCAAATAATATGTAAGAAACTGCAGCTAAACTTTTAATTAACATTTTCCATACTGTCCCAACACTTTCTGTTAAATAGGTTGCATTGTAAAGAACCCAGAAAGACAATTTAATATATACCAAATGTAATACCCACTATACTATACACACTACCAAATTTAATAACCACTTTAGCAGGGTAATAATAGAAAAACCAATAGACATAATAGCCTTAATTCTTTGCACAGTGACAAATTGTCACTTACTCACTCACTCAGTAATACCTGGTGGGGGGGAACCTAAGCGGTCATTTCATCTTCTGCACCTTCACAGTGAGATAAAACTCCTTACAGACAGTGACAGAGGTTGCAAATTAAACCTCTAAAATGTAACCTAGTGATAGGCAGTGCTACCCTTCTAGTTATGCCACCATGTTGCCAGCTTGGACTGATTCATCCCTTATTTGAAGTAAATCAGATGTGATGACCAGATTTACAGTGGCACTTGTAAAGCCTCACACATTTAAGAAACACAAAGAAACACATTTATTAGCATACACAGTGGCTTGGTCATGTCTGGGTTTTGTCATAAAAAGATCTGTACACCATTAAAACTTGGTGCACGTGGGCACTATTTTGTGAACACATTGGATTCAATTAGCGGTATCAGCCCAGGTGACCCAACAACCCTTTCAGTTAACAGATGAGACTTTCTACTGAGGAAAACGACTGTGGGGACCGGTGAGATTAGAAAGTCTGTGAGCCTTTTATAATGTCGGCAAGTTTTATTGATATTTGCCCTCCCTTGACCAAAGCAGACAGTGCTCTTTACAATTTGGCATTTAATCCTGTGAGATACTTGAGAAAGGTACTTGAGGTGCTCATGTCGTGGGTAGTAAAAATGAATGTATAAATAAACATGTGATTTGGATATGTTTTTAGCATTATGATTAGTGTCTAGTTTTGCAATTAGGTTAGAATTTGTAGAATTTGAATTAGATTAATCTGTTTTTCATTTGTATTACAACCTTTAAATAATGTATGTATCTTAGGTATAAACTTTTTTCTGGTCAACGCTGTGGGGTACCTCACAGGGTTGTCATATGACGCATTTAGCACAAGGTGGGAATACACCACGGATAAGGAACAGATGTATAAGTAGGGAATTATAACACAACAATAACACAGCTTGGTTACCTTATTTGATTATTCAATTGCACATCATTATATTTTTGCCAACAATAGTTATTTTTCTAGCATTTCTATAGTTAGTTCTAAGCTATTTAGTTTAGTTAGTTCTAAGCTATTTCTAAGCTAACCCAAAGTTAGGTAGCATTGTCAATGCATGCTAAAAATTTGACCCTTCTGAAACAGATTAAGATCGTTTACACGACCACAGGATGCCTTTTGATATGGTTCTTTAACAACTGTGTAGCCAGTCACTGCATCAGTTAGTGTTAAATAACTTGTTGCTAGCTGAAACATAATCACTCAAGGAAATTTGCTTAGTTAAATCGGCGTGGTGACCATTTTTTGACCAATTGATGCCCTGATCTAAATGCATTCTAGTACAGATGTCAAATACAGACCCATCAATTAGAAGATAGCATTTTTTAAATGCTTCCAAAGCCTTGCTTGGCATTCAAGCAAAACACAGTGAAAGCCATTATCCACAAACATTTATTTCCACAATTATAATAAACAAACATTTATTACCAGTCACACAGCAATGTCTCATCCAAGACAGCCCAAAAGAAACCACACAAATATCAAAACAACTGCAAGCTTCACATACCTCAGTGGAGGTACACTATTCTAAAGTAAAAATACAATGAGCATACATGGGAGAATACCAAAGTACAAAATGCTACTGACCAAAAAGAACCTAAAGGCTTGTCCTGCATTTGCCAAAACAGACAGATGATCCCTAGACCTGTGGGATAGCGATCAATGAACTGATTAGTCAAAAGTGAAAAGTTAACACTGTATTAAACCATAAGAACAGAGTCAAATACGGTGGTTGAAGCGAAATGATCTGGGGTTGCTTTTCTTTTGCTGCAGGACCTGGATAACATGTAATCAAGAATTTTACTCTCTATCAGGACATTGTGAGTCAAAACGTATGCCCAGTTTCTGACCTAAAGCTCCACCACAGTTACAATTGCATACAACAAAGTCCACCTGTGACTAGAGATCCAAGAAAGGAAAAGCTCTTCACACCAGACAAAATTACAAAAATTCATGGTTAACAAAACTTTTTAAACAGCTGCAATTGACCTGACTACATGTCTTTGGATTTGTGGGGAAAAACTTTAGCACCTGAAGGATACACAGTGAGAGCATGAAAACTTCTCATAGAAAGGACACTTGCTATCCACCTGGCTATCCAACTCAGTCATGAGTGACTCGACAAGACAGCAGTCCATTACAGGTCTTCAATAGCAAATTTGGCTACATATTAAATTAGAAAGTATCATCGTCAGCCTAATGGAAGCTTGCTAGTGAACATGACCCATGATTTTGTTTTAACCTTAAGTTCTGGCTTTATTCTGGTCAGTCACCAGAGGAAATCATTTAACCAATTGGATGTTTTTGGAAGATTGGACTAAACCTCAGTGTCTGTAGAAAACACAGTCATGGAGAAAACATCCCAGATTCACAAAAGAAATAAGTTAGGGCCAGAATCCCATCCAGGTCCCAGGGCTTTGGAGCACATATATACCTTTTTAAGTTTAAAGTTTGAGGCTAAGTTTCTAAGTTTGAGGCAAAAATACCTGATATGCAATAAACCAATCGGCCCTGCTAAATCCCCAGCATTATCATGGCTGCTTCTCTGTTTTGTAATTTGAAATTACAAAATGCAAAAGTAATTCAAATTCAGGATTTAGAAATGTTAAGGATTTTTGTCAGTGTATCATGACAGCACCCAAAAATGAAAAACAAGGATAAAAACTGCTAGACTTTGTTTAAAACACTTAAGCCTTTGACCCTAGCACTTGCTTTGAGCCTGCATGCAATAAACTAAAATGAACTCTCCCACTCATGGCTAAAAGCAATATCTCTGACATATAAATATTCCTTCAGTGGAGTTGGCCTGTCTTTGCGTTTACCTCTGAGTGCATAAGGAAACCATGGATGGCTGTGCTTTGCATGTTTATAAATTTAATTATTAATTTATGGAGTGAATCACTGGGTCTAAGTTTGAGTGAATTAAGTCAAACTTTTTTGACAGACTAGCTCTGACAAAGATCCATAAATAGAACTAAGATGGCTGTTACCCTCTGAGTTTGTCAGCTCTTACTTGAGATGGATGTGGTCATTATCCTTAATAACCTCATTCTCTGGATAAATCTACTTTTTTCTTGTTGTTTGACACTATTATCCCTAGGGTTCCACCAACAGCAAGAGTAATTACCTTTTACCTCACATTTTGCTGCAATAAACTTTTTTTAATATCAGAGAATGGCATTGCATGAAAATCACAATGTATTGACCCAACACCAAAATGCTCATAGCAGTTACTGTCACAGTCGTCTTCTACTTAAAACGTGAGGGGGGGAACATCGTATTCTTTTGTTGAATAAATCTTAAAGGTTGGCTAGAATAAGCAGGGTCTGATTGTCATTCACCAGGCAGTTATTAGCAAGCTCGGGTCAATTTGCTCGATCTTTACGACTCCCTTCTGGACTGGGCTGAATGAAAGAGAGATGGAGTGAGACAGTGTTAGGACAGCAGTGACGTCGCCCTGCTGCTCTGCATCTGTAATGAATCTCTGTACCCTGGCTGTTCCCTCTTTAAATGACAGACATGTAGCAGAGTTTGCCAAGCCTTCTCATTTAAATGTTGGTAAGTGCTGTTTCAGTGTAGTCACGCCTTAATTATTATTAATAGACTCAATTATTAAACACTAGTTTGTGGGGATTAAATTTGCAAGGTTATTGTGTTTTGTTTTATTACTGAATTTTAATTCTGGCACTAAGACTTTTTTTATTCTTGTCCCTAACCCTGAAATTCTATTATATTTCCAGTTTTTAAACAATTTATTCAATTTTCTTTAAATTATTTTTAATTTATAATAATTGATTATTTATTAGGATTTTAAAGGAATGTTTTACACTTTCATTGCAGGACAGGTAGTTACTTCACATAACACACGTCGTTGGACTGTGGGAGGAAAACTGAGCTTCCAGAGAAAACCCACACAGACATGAAAACTCAACACATCCATCCATACTATACTGAATATTAAACAGCTATTAAGATAACACTGTGGTGACAAGTTATTGTTGAAGGATTATTGTGGGTAAATACATAAGAGACATTAACCAACAGCTGAAGTATTCATCTAATTCCAGAGATTTGACATTGTTGTTTTTACCTTCTTATGTCACTGTGTCTGTAAGAAGCAGAGGTAGCACTCACCTAGAGTAATCAGACAACCTTTTCCCAAATAAATAATGCACCTCACAATTAAAGGTGCCACATTTATTTTTTGAGGAATAGACTTATTTTTTATTTTTTATAAATTATTCTCGGAAGAGAGATCTAAAATTAAACAGACATTTCTAAATGTCAATGTTCTATCTTAAAATTATTTTTGACCAATGTTTTAATTAATTAAACAAACAAAAAAAATGTGTACATTAAGGTGGTAAAGAAGGTATTGTGGCTCCCAGGGTCCTGGTATTCTGATTTGATCCCTGCGTAGGTTTTTGGTCTCGGGTTTGCCTCAGTTTGTGTGGATCTTTTTTGGGTATTTTGGGTTCTTTGCACCTCCTAAAATATTCAGAAGGTAAAATGGCTGATCTAAATCTACATACTTTTGTGTTGCCATGTCTAAGACTAAACACTAATAGCCAAAATAGTATGGCTTGGTAGGTAATGTTCACAGCAAGAAGATCCTGTGTTTAATCCTCCGGTGGTCCTGTTAAGTCCATTCAGTGTGTAGTTAGCATGTTCTACTCAAGCCTAACCAAAATAAACAGATATTTTCAAATATTATTTAGAATGGGGAAAAATCAACAACAAGGTAAGTTGGTTGTGATCCTGGGAAATAGATGACTAAAGTAAAAAGAAAGAGGTAAATGTTAATTTTAAATGCCTTTCATTTTTGATAAAATTATTGAAAGAGTTCAGTGTTTACACAGACAACCCAAATGTGATGTTTGGAAGAAACTCTAAAAAAGATAAAACAAAGGCAAACAAGTAAGAGGGTTCTACAATTTAACTGGTCATCAAGATTTAATGAGAGGTTATTATTCCCCAATTTGTACCAAACTTCAAGAGAATTGACAGTTTTACCATCTACAGTTCAAAATATCATAGAAACATTAAGGAATTCATGTCCATAAATCTGGCACGTAAAGTGGAAACATCTGCTGAATGTGTCTGACCATTTATTATTTATTTATTTATCATTTTCAGTTATTATTAACACTGATGCAGTGAGTAGCTCAGTTAAACGGAAAATATGTTGATCTGTTTCAAAAAGGTCAAATTATTGGCCTGTATCAAGCAGAGGAAAACATCTAAGGAGATTGCTGAATTGACTTAAAGGTTAAGAATTGTCCAAAATATTATTTAAAAGAGGAAGAACAGTGGGGAAACGTCATCTTTGAGGAAGGAAAAATTCTGGAATTATTGTGATTTGCGATCACTTAGATCATTTGGTAAAATCAAATAATAATTAAAAACAACAGTGCGGTTGCACAGGCATATGTTTAATAGCAAACGTAACAGCATGTCCACACACACAATGTGAATGGAACCTTAAGGGTTGAATTTGCTAGGGAGCATAAAGATTGAACTCTGGAGCAATGGAAGAAGGTCATGTGGTCTGATGAGATTTACCCTGTTCCAGAGTGATGGGTGCCTAGGTTAAGATGCCTAGTGTTTACAATACAGGCCTGTGGGGGCATGCTATGATCTGGGGTTGCTGTAGTTGGTCAGGTCTAGGTTCAGCTACATTAAGAGCCCAACGAATCAAATCAGCTGACTATATGAAAATACTGAACAACCAGGTTATTCCATCAATGGATTCTTTCTTTCCTGATAACACTTTTCAAGATGGAAATGCCAAGATTCATTGGACTCAAATTGTGGGGATGGGGGGTGGGGGGATTAATCATCATCATCGACGATCACTCAGAGTCAAGTATGATGGTCCTCCTGGGGGGTCCTTTTGCGGATATTCAGATGGCTGAAGAGGCCAATTCTGGAGCAACAAACCTTGCTGCAGTTTGGGCATGGATATGAGGTGCTGGATGTAGGATGTGGAGGGGCCTGTTTGGAGGTGACTGCTGTTGATTGTCTTTGGCAGCCTGTCGTAGATTGTCCTCATGTAGAGTGGTATCTGTACTTAGACTGTTTCTCCATGTGGTTCTATGTTCAGCTGTGTCTTCCCAGTTTGAAATGTTAATATGAAATTTCTTCAAGTTGGTTCTGATGTTGTCCTTGTAGCACCTTTTCTGTCCACCAGGTGCTCACTGCTCTGCAGAGAGCTCTGAGTAGAAGACCTGCTTTGGGAGGTGTGTGTCAGGCATGCGAATTACATGTTCATCTTAGCTGGTGTTTCCGGATGGTAGTGGCCATACTGTCAGTTTTTGCCTCCTCAAAGACGCTGATGTTTGTCTTCTGCTCTTCCCAACAAATGAGTGGGTGTAGGTGGTTCAGGTCTTGGCTTCATACAGAAGTGTTGGTAGAATGACCGTCTTCAATACCAGCAGCTTGGTTCTTGCAAGGAGATCAGGGTTTTCAAAGACTCTCTTGTGAAGCTTTGCAAAGGCTCCACTGGCACAGCGGATCCAATGGTGTATTTCACTGTCAATGTCTGCCTTTGAGGAGAGGTGGCTTCCTAAATAGGGAAGGTGATCCAAGTTTTCAAGTTTCTCACCATCAATTGTTATTGTTGGGGAGGGTGTATGGGTGTCTGGGGAGGGCTGGTGGAGAACCTTGGTCTTTTTGATGTTCATTGTTAGACCAAGATATTTAAAGGCCCTGGGAAAAGCATTTAAAGTGTGCTGGAGATATTCTTCTGTGTCGGCTACAAAAGCATTGTTATCTGCATATGCAGCTCCATGATGGATGTGTAGAAGAGCTTGGACTTGGCTTTGAAGCGGTTTAAATTGAACAGCTTGCCATCAGTTCTGCATATGATCTGGAGATTGGTGGGTAGACTGTGTCAAGTGGTGGAGGATGGCCTCTATGGAGACTGTAAAGAGGATAGGGACAATGATTCATCCTTGTTTCACACCAGTTTTAACACTGAAGAGAATACAGCCAATGATTTTCACTGTGGTGGACAGGAGTGAGATGCCTCTGTAGTTCCCACAACCGGCCTTGTCTCCCTTCTTGAAGAGTATGGCAATAAGTGCTGTGGTCTCTGAGGTCTGATGGGATCTCCTTTTTCCCCCAGATCTTCATGATGAGAGCATGTATATGACAAAGGTTAGCCCCTCCAGCCTTCAGGATCTCAGCTGGTATTCAATCACGAGCAGTGGCCTTGTGACCTCTGCCAGACAGGATCACCAATGCTTCCTTCATGGGATACTGGGGATTTTGTTGAGCACCTCCTCATCAACCTTTGTTCTCTGGTTTAGCAGCTCCTCAAAGTGAAAGTACTCCTCAATCTTCTGCTTGTCCTTTGAACAGAGGGGATTGGATCCATGCTAGCTGGGTCCATAGATTGCTTTGGTGGCACTAAAGAAGCCCCTGCTGTCCCCTATTTCTGCAAGATGTTGAATCTCATGGGCTTTTCTGTCCCCCATTTGTTTTTATGTTCCCGCACCCGGTGTTGAACAATAGCCTTTGCTCTGGAGTGAAACTCCTTTTTGGCTCGGCAGATGATGTCCTTCTGCCAGGCACTAAAGGTCAGATGCTTATCATTGTCATCAAACCAGTACTGATTTTGTTTAGTTTTCAGACCCAAGATTATCTGGCCAGTACTCATTATGGTGTTCTTCAAAGAACTCCAGTGTGCCTCAATATCATCAGGATATTCTGGCAGCAGAGTGTCAGAAAGAGCAGTTTGGAGTAGTTCAGGTGATTCAGGCATTTAAAGGTTCTTGATGTTTAGAGTGGGTCGACATTGTTTTTTCTTCAGTCTTCTCTTGGGCATGAGGCTGATGGCCACAGTTGAGCAGATGAGACGATGGTCAGTCCAGCACACATCGATACCAGACATTGCTCTTGTGAGGTGTATATCATGCCTATCTCTGACACGAACAATGACATAGTCAATCAGATGCCTGCCAGTGTTTGGAGCATGGGTGCATCCAGGATGTTTTGAATTTGTTTCTCTCTCTAAAGAGTGTGTTGGTGATGGTTAGACTGTGTTCTGCACACTTGGTCAGAAAAAGGACACCATTGGAGTTAATATTTCCGACACTCTTCTTTCCAATGCCACTCCAGGTTTTATAATTCCGACCGACTCTGGCAATTCCCCAAGAGGGATGATTTTGTCTTGCTTCGGGATGGCTGTCATAATATTGTCCAGGCTGGTGTAAAAGGCCTCTTTGATCTCCTCCTGTGAGTCCAAAGTGGGGGCATATGCACTCACAACAGTAGCCATCTGGTTGCCAACCAACTTTAGCCTGTCATCAAGCATTCAGTAAGCAGTTTGACCATGTTGTTCTTGATGGCAAAGCCAACCCCATGTATCCTGGGTTCCAGAAGAAGGTATCCTCACTTGTCCAGTCTGGTTTCAGATAGGGCTGAAATATCGATGTTTACCCTTCGTAGTTCCCTGGCTGCAAAAGCAGTTCATCTTTCCGGCCACTCACAGGAGTTACTGTCCATAAGGGTGAAGGTACCGAAGAGCTCTCCTGCCTCAGTCCAAGAGTCCAAATGACTCAAACTTCACCGACTGCCTGTGTGTCTCTCGGTCCTGCTCCCGTTGCCACTCACCACAGGGCTTGGATACTTGTGTGTGCAGATGGATTATCCCGACAGATGGATGCCTGTGCATGGCTTCTTTTAATTTGGGGAGACTTGAGCACGTACAGCCAACACACAGTCCTTGACAGAGATGAACCTGCTACCAACGACATGGACTCCATGACAGCTGGAGATCCCCCTCTGCTGCAGCCTTCCTCTACCTTTGCAGCCGTTGTGGTGATCCACCTGTATACCTGGATACCATCCTCCACCTGCTCCACTGTTGAGGTCTTCTTTCTTGAGTCGCGCTTTGTCTGGCACTTCCCCCTCAACCTTACCACCAAGGGTGACTTAACCAGGAGCATGGCTCCAGGCGGCATCACTCTTGGGATCTCTGGTACATGCAAGCCTCTCCACCACCACAAGGAGGACACTTTCCGGAGAAGTGGGGGGATTAATGCAACTCAGACAGAATAATAATTTTTGTGACATTGCAGAAGCTTGTGGAAATTATGCCACAGGAATACCTGCTCTAGTCAAAGCTAAAGGCTTTTTGGCCAGATGGTGTATGTGCCAAAGAAAAAAAATGGATGACATAGATTAGTAAATATATGAGGATATCACTGTTGCTTCTATAGGTATTTTGAAGGGGTGTCTTTTACCAGGTTCGCCATGTAAAATACACAAGAGAGTGGCTTTGTAGACTCACTGGGCTGTCTGCAGTCCAGATGTGGCTCCTATTGAAACTGTATGCAGCATTGTGATAAGGAGAACCAGACAACGCTGAATACGAACTTGTAAGCAGCTCAAGACTTATATGCCCCGAATACAGAAAAGAACAGGTTGTAAAGTTACATCAATTATCTTCATTAACTCATTTTAGAAAGTATTTTTGGAAAAAAAAAAGGACATGTGAAGAGGTGGTAAAATGCCCCTTTTCCCAGCATGTGTTACATAGTTAAAAAGTGTACTTGAAGTAGATTTTGTCCTTTAAACCACTGATAAATACAGGTTCAGGTAAATGAATAAATTATATGTTTCAGTTTTATCACCTTTTACAGTGTTCTAACTTGTGTTAATATGGTTTGTAAAAAAGAGAATTTCTATGTTTACGTAGTTCAGTCAAATGAGTAGTGATCCAGCAAAAGGACAGTGGTTTAAACCACACCACTTTTGGGCACCTAAGCGTGACCATTAAGGCACATGTTCTGTAACTGGCAATTATTGCAAGTTGCATTTGATAGATGTGTCTGCTAAATGCCAATATGTAAATACACTTTAAAGTAGGTTTCATTAATAATGTAATTTTGTGTAGAACAGAATACTTAACATCATTGCTGAGCACTTGCTGTGAATAAGAGCAGTGATTGAACCAATATATTATGTTAATAGTTAGATAATTAGAACTATTTTTGATATATTGTGACAAACATTATAGCAAGGCTGTCTGCATTTGCATTGTACCTCATCTAGTCAATATAATACACTTCATTAGATTGTTTTCGGATTCTGAGAAACTGTAAAATCTTTTTCACAGCAAGGAATTAATTACTCTAATTATATCCACTTAGGGGATGCTTTTTCGAATTAGAGATGCTTAATCATTAATTTGCATACAAGTTTTCGATTATAATTCAGATCAACAGTTATAAAGTATTGTCTAGACTCTAGCCAAAATTGCATTCCACTTGAAGAAAGCAAGAAATCTTTGATGAAAATGTTTTATTTAATGGCAGTATAAAACATTCCGTTAGTAGCTTTTCCTTAAAAAAAGCTTTACCATTTGTTACTTAATAATATGAGGATGCGCGCACACACACGCGCGTTGATGACTCATTCAGATTGCAAGCAAACTCTTACGTTCATTCAAAGATCTAGTTATGTTGCATTGCGCATGCGCCAAGACTATATAAACCCAAAGTCCAAGCCCTCCTTTAAAGAAATCTTCAAACTCGTATCCATAATATCTGATAAGATCCCAGCCGGGCAAAGACTTACCACTATTAGATAGAAACAAAAAATTGTCTTCTGCGCGGATATCAGCAACCTGTCAATTGCGCAAGGTAGGCGACGTTTTTTTATTTTGCGTTTAATTAGCTTAATTTTAAAGTATGATGCAGATTTGCTAATGAGGCTCTTGTAAAAATTCTGAGAAGGTTCGGTAATCTTTTGGTGGTTTAAGTTTTGCGTATAATATAACGATGGGTGAGTGATGCTGCGTCCTAACAGCACTAACATGCGTATAAAAGTGTAGAATGTAGGTATGACTGTAGAAAATACTTTTACAATAATTAAACTCAGTAAATAAGGGAACTAATAGCAAATGTTTCATCAACTTGATGTCTTCCGTGCAATAAGAGGTAATACCAATCCATACAAATAAAGTTATTCAAGTTTCTTAATCTTCGTAATCTCGTGTTCTAAAACATTAACAGTTCTTTAATTTTAACAATTAAACATAATTTCACCCATAATCAGGTACACAAACTTAAACCCTCAAAGTAGTGTTTCTTTTTATTTTTACACAGCCCTAAAATCGTTTGTGTAAACCCAACTAAAACACATTTAATTTAGTTTAGGTAGTTTCAAGTAAGGTAAGGTTCTGTGCAGTGCCTTGGTGTTCCAAAGTGTGATAAAAGAAACAAATATCAAATCACATCCCTTCTTGTCTGTTCTTCAAAAGTCACATTAAAATCCACAAAGATTAAGGGGTGCTGAAGGGATTCCCATCAGCCTGTATAGTTGTTGGACCACAATCAAAAGTGACAAGTAAACACGTCACGTCTTTAAGAGCAGGGAATTTATTTTGTTGCTTGAGACTGTCGGTGCAGGTGCAGCATCCTCGCACTGTACTTGAATACAACTCTAAAGTATTATTCTGCCGGTTTGGACCCTGACTCCACAAACAGCATTGTTAGACCCTTAATCAAGGTCTTTAGGTATTCTGACCAAAAGTTCAAACAAGTGTAGATTAATTTACACATAGATATGAATATGGAAATTTAATTTTGCTAAGTTTTTGAGGGGCTACAGCACCCCTTAAACATAGGCATTGTTCAGTAATAATGCACTCTGTAATTGAATGCTGCCAAATTAACCTGAACTCATAAAATCATATTGTGTAAATATATGGTAAATTTTCATTGGTTTTTAATTTATTCGTTTATCGTACCAGCATTGCAATTATGAAAGTTTCATGTACCCAGTATTTTACGCAAAAGACTAGTGTGGGGTGTTTTTTTTTAGTTTCGTCAAATTTTTACCTCAAAGAATACTTTCTTTCCTTGCATTAAAATATTTTCCCAAAGCGTTTTCTCGCAAGCTTAAGAAGCGCGGCTTGGTATTAAGGCACGAGCCAGTGCGCGCGCGTAACTTTATGGTTTGTTTCAACAGCATCTTCCCGGCAATGAAGCTCCAGTTTCTCGTCACGACCGCAGCCCTTCTTCTCGTCGCTTTCCCGCTGCGCATGAGCGAGTGTCGTGCCGTGGACAGACCTGACAGGCGACCCTCCACCGTACAGGACGAGGAGGAAAACCAGCGACGGACGCGACCCATCTGGACGAGCCTGGGAGAGGAATACTTCATCCGCGTGGGTAACGGCAACCAGCGCGAGTCCGAGTCCGAAGCGCGCCTTGAACCACCCCCTGCTGGGATGTATAAAAGAGCTCTGCAGCTGAAACTGACCCAGCAGCTTCTCCGCGGTGAAGAAGACTTAGGTGAAGCCGCCCGGAGGCTCCGTGACGGTCCGGGGGACAGAGCGCGGCGCGGGGAGGAGCCGCCCATCTCCCTGGACCTGACCTTCCACCTGCTACGCGAAGTGCTGGAGATGGCCCGCGCTGAACAGCTGGCACAGCAGGCTCACAGCAACCGAAAAATGATGGAGATTTATGGGTAAAATTACTCACCCGAATTAATAAAACTGTTTTACTTTTACATTTAGCACAAACCATGATATCATTCCATGCCACAGTGCTGCTTCTCCATATTTATACTGTATTTATTAGACTATTTATTTGTTCTTTGGACACTGGCATCTTTCCATAATTGCTGTGCAGTGCTGAATTGAATCTGTAAAATAAAAAAAAATAATAATTCATTCGATTTCTTTTAAGAAAAGGAAATATTTTCAGAGTACTGTATTTTATCTTGACGAAGACTGTCCAGTCTCATTGTACCTTATACAAGACACTGTTTAAGTTTGTTAATAAACTAATGAGCAAACAGTACATTTTCTGTTGTGCAGGAGATTGTTATTTTTATATTTTTCAATAAAACATTAAAAGACATTTATTCCACTTCTTGTCTAGATTATTGATGTTAATAAAAACAGCCAATTCTTTATACAGCATCAATGACTCTTAAATATTCATGACATACGGATTGCTCTTGTCTTGACATGGAGTCAATGAGGACTCCAACAAGGTGACTCAGTCCTGCTTTGACAAGTAAGCATTTGAATACACTTAAATACAACAGACCCATGGTTAAGAACACTTGAATAACTGAATTTTAATTCAACTGGGAGATTTCTTACCTGTGATAAAAAATGATCAGTAAATTGACCATTAAATACAATAAACAAACATTTACCTTCTAATGACAGCAATTATACCAAAGCTTAGACATCTAACCCATTTGAATTAAACATGTTGATGGTGTTTGACATAAAAAAAAGATATCTATAAAACATCCAACATGGAGGGAAAAGGGACATACTTTGTTATTATTAAAGATAAAGTGGTAATAAAATGTTTATCTGCAGTTGTTTCAGTTTTTATTGTTCCTTACTGGTATACTTATTCCTCTTTTGAAGTCAGGAAGGTCCAGATCGAGGTGACTCAGTCTTGCTTGGACAAAAAATTAAAATACACATGAAATCAAACCCATACTTTTTAAACAGTCCCTCTAAAAATAGCCCATGGAGAAAATATGAGCAGGTTACTGTGGGCAATTAACACTCCTGTCATATTAATGGTCTCTGGAGATAAAACGTTCTGGGAAAAAATGTCTCAATCATTTTAGCCCAAAGATGATAGTTTCTGTGTATCCAGAGACTCAAAAACGTGGGGTGCAAAGCCGAACGACAACCAAGGGCATCGCACACTTCCAAGGGGTAATTCAATTTAACAGCCATTCAACACACAGATGGATTTGAGGGGTGAAAATGTAACATAAAGACACCTGCATTATCCATCAATTCTGTAATACGACAGAAGCGTAATTTTACAGTAGACTTATTTTCAGTTTTCAAGTCACTGAAGAGTTCTCATGTGTGTTTTGTAAGTGGTCCCATTTTATTACTCACCATAACCCTTATACTAATATACCCTAGTACAATAATACTGCATGACCAGAGGACACAGAATAAACCCATGCAGACATGCAGAGAATATGCAAACTTTACACAGAAAGGATCCAGACCACCCTACTTGGTGACGAAACCCAGGACCTTCTTGCTGGCAGGCAAAAGTGCTACCCACATAGCCACCATGTAGCAATCCTGGGACAAAATTGGAAACTGTATAACATAGGGAGTCCCATGATAAAATTAGGTATTAGGTACTGTACATCCTTGAAAGCTTGCAAATTCATTACAGTTGAACACACTTTTAATATAACACCTGAATAACCTGCACTGCTTGTTTTGGATAGTGGAGTGTAGACTATAGGCCAGTCTACACCTAATAATTAATCTAGTGTATTCATGTGAAGGGTTTTAATGCTGGTTTGGGCAGCATCCAAATACAAGCTTTTGATGGGGGCTGTAAAAAATCAATGGTCTGACTAATAGTATATCTGAGTGGTTTGCAGGATTTAGATAGTTAAGCAGCTCCCAATAATCTGCTGGTTTTACTAGCTAAAACGACATAGCTCAGGATTCCAACACCACCATGTTCCATTTACGGGTGGCACAATGATGAAAAATTGTTCAGCCTCAAGACTAAGTATAAAAATATGTACAAAATTTAAATTTAAGCCAGTTCACACAGTCTACAGCAAATTTCATGTACAGATTCTGCCCACACAGCTGTTACTCATTATCATCATTACCAGGCACACCTAGTGTTCACACCCCAATGGTACCGACCTGAAGGTGAGCAACCTTAATGAACATCACAAAGAGGGTAGGGGGTTTCTCCAGATCTCATTATGCCCTGTGTGATATAGACATTCCCATGTGTCACCCAGCACCCTCCACTGAGCCACAATGTATGGGTTATACAACAGCACAGCATCATTATTTTAGCTCACTCACTGAGTGCAGGAACAACGCTCATTCATGGTTCACCCACAACAGCAACCGCTGGGCAGGAAAAATGAAGGCAGTGGAGATTACTTCCACGTCTGTGAAAAATGATTATGGGGGCATGCACGGTGACACGGTAAGAACTAGGCTGCACTCAACTTGTCCCTGGAGTGCACAAAGCCATAACGTAATGAACATGTATTATGAAAACATGTAATCTCCTTTGTCAGAAAAAATAAAACGAGACTGTAAGTGTGTTATATCAAGATCTCAGCACTGATCCAAGCAGCCGATGCCAGCTTCAGTAAAAATATCGACATAGGGCCTACGCAGAACACAGCGCAAGTCTTGGAAAAGGATTTCAGAATGTTATTGTTCTTTTATATTCACGTCTCTAAAAATACAACAGGAATTTTAAAGTTTTGTGAGAAGTTACATAGTTCATACGTCACAGAGATACGAGAGAGAGAGAGAGATGCACCGTAAACTCTAAGTATTCTGACCTCTTGAGTTTTTGCACATTACACATGTGTTGTGGATTTAACAGAATTGTCATTTATACCTGAAGTGTACTTATGTAACAGGGTTGGATGTTCTTCATGTTCTTTCAAAAATGAAAATAGTACCTATTTACACAGGACAGTGTAATAAGTAACAGCTTCAGAGAAAAGTGGGCAGCCCAGTGACAAAGGGGGTAGTCTTTCAGCGAGAAGGTCCTGGGTTCAATCCCAAGGTGGTATCCCAAGGTCCTTTCTGTGTGAAGTTTGCTTGTTATCTCCGTGCCTGCTTGGGTTTCCACAGTCCAAGGACATGCTTGTGAGGTTCATTGGAGATACAGAAGTAGTCTGTGGGTGTATTTTACATCAATCCTTGTGAACCAATGAATCTATGTACTAAGTACTAACCTGTCATAAATGTAACCAATGGAGTAAAACTTGATGTGAAAAATCCTAATAAACAAAAAATCAGAGAAAAGCAAATTTGCAAACAAAAAAGCAAAAAAAATGCAACTATACATATGCCCCTTAAATGGATTCACATTACTTCCACACTAAATCTTGTTGTACTTATTTGAATATCAAATCCCCAACAATGCAGTGTAACAGGGCAAGTCATGCCCTGCTATTTGCCCTTACATGTAGGGGCTGCTCCAGGAAATAAACATCATGTCAGCTCTGGTGCAATTTAGTAGTAATAATAATAATGATAATCTTAATAATCAGTTTGATTTATATAGCACCTTTCTAATTCTCAAGGTTGCTCAATTAGCTCTTGAAGAATTTGCATTTTAGCTGGCATCCTGGCAGATTGCCTCAGCCCACTGGTTTGAATGGTCTGAAGTTAACTGTGTTAGCTTAGTAAGTAAGTATGTGTCTTGTGATCTGCCTTGTGAGTCTAGTTCGAATAATCTTTACTTAAACAGTGCCCTAGGTAGGCAGTTGGCAGAGTGTTTAGTTGAGAGTGTTAGGAGAGTGTTAGGAGAAAGTGAATCATCTTCATCTCTCTGCCTCATCTGCTGGGCAAATTAAGGAAAGCAAAAGGACATGATTCTGTACGAAATCTGACAGAAATGCATTTAAAACGGACAGCTCCTGAAAAGTAATTCTAGGGATAGAAGCCCAGCCATCCAAAAACCCAAGCATCCAAGTTGGTAAGAGAAGGACAATTAATCCAAATAATCCTTGTTTTAGGGACAAATGACGATTAAGAGAAACTTGGGTAAGTATTCATGCCAGGCACATTTAAGGATATGTTAAGGATATGTGAACCAGCAAAGAGGTCACATCTGAGAGGGAATGGAGCTCTTGTGAGGAAGTAAGCACTGCTAATCAAAATGACAAAGAATATCTGAGTATTTTGTAAATAAAATCTTGGGTTTCCATCACACATGGACTATGATTACTAGGATTAGTACTATGAGGAGTGAGCATACTATGAGGAGTGAGAGTGAGCTTACTTCAAAGGTTAAGCAGCTATTGACGCCATCCTCAAACAAATCAATTAATCTGCTACAAAGCAAATGCATGTGTATACATAAGGAATGTGAGCAGCATGTCAAAAAAAGTATTAGCACTGAACTGAGAACTGGTTCCAGTACATGGGTCTTTTATTGTTGGGTCACACATAAATAATTAATAATTAAAGATTGCTACAAGGGGACTTAAATTTCAATTTCATTTTATGGTTTCTGTCCCCAATTCCCACAAAGTATGAACAGCATATTGTTGCATAAAAAGGTTTAGAATTCAGGATGTTCATGATTCTTTCTGATTTTCTATTCTTAAGTTATTCTATTTTATTTCCCCCCTGCCCCACAGGTCCATGAAATTATAAATTATAAATTATTAAGAACCAGGTTATTAGATGAATTCCAAACCATTTACAATGGTATCGTGGAGCTTACAGCTCAGTTTTATGTTTTAAGTTAATGCTGAAACTTTTTGCCTAGCCGTTAAGTTACTGGATTATAAAAGTACTGGACTAGTAAGGTTCAAACCCTCAATCTTCCAGGTTGCCACTGCAACTGTTAACCCTCAATTGATTGCACCGTAGGATGTAAGTGGCTTTGAAAAAAAGCTTCTTCTAAATGCTGAAAATTAAAATTAATCCTGAAATAACTCTGATAGAACTCAGAGAATGTGCCAAGAATATGTCAAACAAGGGTTTTCAAAGCTGTTTTTCACTGTTTCTCCTGTGGTCAGACCAATACCACTTAAATGCATACACAGCATCACTTCCACCAGATGTCATCTCAGCTGTGCAGAAAGGTCAAAAAGCTATCAGAGATGATGATGTGCTTTGCATTGCTTCACTGAGATTAGGCTCATTGGATAGCGTGGATGCAAACTAAATAAGTAAAATTGGGTCAGTTTGTCAAAGCAAAACCAAGACATCACAGATGGATGATCCTGAATTCATCAAGGCAAGGAAACAAAGGGTTTGTTTGAAATCCTAGTGATTATTCTACAGAGATGACAATTTTTGTAATCCCATGCTCTCTGTCTGCATACTAAAGTGCTTGTTGATAAGCTATTTCGCTGAATAATGAGGGAGCATCACATGCATCTTAAGCAATGAAGGCAATCCCAGTATTCAGTGCAGAACAACTTTTCTCACAAAAAATAACAAATAAGGCACACAAATTATTTTTTTTAATGTAAATGCATTGGCTTTTAGTTTAAATTTGTATGAAGGTGTACAAGCGGAATTTATTTGCAAATTTGTATTTGTCAGTAACAAATTTATCGTTTTTGGTTCAAAGATGTGGTACATCTTCCCATTGAATGGCCTGAGGTTAACTGTGTTAGCTTAGAAAGCCAAAACTGCAGTGATGTAGTAGTGCATTGAAATAATTTGCCTCATTAGTTCAATGTCTTATTAGAATGATCTCAAGTAGGCAATGGCCAACTCACTAGGTTTTCAGACAGACCACTTGGTTGAAAAATATAAAATAAGCAGATGAAATGCTTTATAGGTAGCCCATACTGTGGAAGCAGTTGTTCTATCAAGCAAACAAAAAAAAACTTGATTTGAGGAACATCTATGATGAAATGTATCACATCAGAGTTGACAAAGTAATTCATCTGGCTCGTGCCAGCTTCTATTGGCCATACATGCTTTGTGTTGTGGAGGAGAATGTGAAAAAGAAATGTCGCATGAATCAGAAACACCTACACATTCCCAAAATAGCACCCATGGATTCTATATGGACAAGTGCACCTATTGTATTGGTCTCTCCATTATCTACATTTGAAACCGCACGAAGGGGGCTATGATTACATTCTTGTAAGGCCACTTCAGACGATTTACCCTGGCATATCCAACATGAAACAAGTCTAAAAAGCAGCCGCAGAAAAGATTTTTTTAGCAATTTCATGCTTTGGGTGCTTTAAATAAATTCTCAATTGTGGACTACTCCTACTATTCCTACTTCCCAAAGGAAAGGCTGGATAGGACATAGCTGTGAATTCTTCGTACAACAGGAGAAGATGAAAATAACAAATTCCATCTTGAGCATGTTATACTGAAAATGGTGAGGGTGGGAGGGGAATGGAGCTTTTAGTCTGGATATAGCTCCATTTTGCTTCAAAAAAGCTTAAGGGTAAGTAGATTGTCATGTGAGGCTGATATGAAAGCAGCGGTCCATGATGCAGGAACGGCAGCTGTCTAAAATGTACTCTCAAAGCCAGTTCAGATTGTCATAAGAAGTATTGGAGCAGTGAGAGGACAGTGCTTCCCACTAGACACCCCTTCATGCCAATTCGCTTTTCCCATTTTTTGCACAGTACTATAAATCTAAGTATCCTGGTTTGGACAGGATCTCATCATCAACAGCACTGTCACCTTACAGCAAGAAAGTCCTGGGTTTGATCCCCAACTAGGGACTGACTGGGTCCTTTCTGTGTTTGAATGTTCTCTCCATGCCCATGTGGGTTTCCTCCGGCAGCTTTGGTTTCCTCCCACAGTCAAATACACTCAGGTTAATTGGAAACATCAAGTTCCCCTAAAGTGTGTGCATGTGCATCTGCTCGACCAGGGTGTTTCTGTGTGCATGGGGCCCATTGAAAAGCTGGGATAGGATTTAGCACCCCCACCCTTTGTGACCCTGATTGCATACTCAGATTGCATAAGAAAGAGTGAAAGTGTCTCAGTCAAATGTTACACTTACAGGCAATCTAAAGCTGACAATCCACCTACAGGCATTGTTTGAAGGCAAGTAGAAAACTTGTGTGACCTGCTGCTGAAAACTGTGCTGCTGAATCATATAGACATAGAGCTTAATTTACAAATATCCTTTATTTAATCATTCCCATCATTGTAATTTATTACAATGTTTCTATCTAATATCTGATTGCCTTTAACATTCTCATTTATACTTTCAGTATTTGAGTTTTGAACAAATGCACTTTTTTACATCCAAAAAAAAAAATCAATTGCCTCTAAAAAATAATGTACACAAATGAGGAATTAGGAACTAGTGTTTCTAAGCAGGTTTGGAGGCAGGGGGAGAGGAGGAGGTTGAGCATTATGAATTGCCGTTTTTGTTCCTCCTGAAGCAGCTTGTTCTGTATGGCTTTCATTTTCAGCTATAGAAACAATATCCTCTTCTTCTTCCTCATCGTCATCTGAAGAAAGATGATATAAATTAAAAAAATATTATTAATGTGTTAGAGGTCTGAAAACTTAATGTCTTGTGCTTACAGAGCCTTGCAAAAATATTGACGCCCCCAATTTTGTTATTTTGTGACATTGCAACCTGTGTTTAAATGTTTTTTAAAAATCTAAATTGTATGTGATGCAGCTGCACAAAAAATTCTAAGTTGGTGAATTTTATTTATATATATATTCTCAAGTTCTCAAGTTCTCCCCCTTAGAAATCATGGAGGGGTCTGAAATTTCATCTTAGGTGCAGGTCGACTGTGAGAGACATAATCTAAAGAAAATTCCGGAAATCACAATGTATGATTTTTTTTATAATTTATTTGCGTTACTGCTGCAAATAAGTATTTGAACACCTGTGAAAATCAATGTTAATATTTGGTACAGTAGCCTTTGTTTGCAAT
>JAYDZG010000024.1:7212694-7224179 GCA_034509265.1 Microcambeva bendego
TTGGATCACACGGGCCAGCCTTCTCTTTTCACACACAACAATGGCCCTGTTGCTAGTTTACCAGTGTTCCTTACTTGGACACATTTTCATAAATACTGAACACTGAAGAACACTTCACAAAGCTGTCTAATGTATCCCGCCCACTAACAGGAGTAGTAATAATCAGATAATCAGTGTTATTCACTTCACCTGGTCACTGGGTGATCATGTTATGCCTGTTCGGTATATAGTTCTCTGCAACTATTATTTTCAACTGAATAATAGTTAAAATGGTTATGAAAGCCATTGCTGTCTGTATTTAAATTTTGCCTAGTCCTTTACTTTTTTGAATTGGGTTTGTTAATAAAACTTGAAAATTCTGAAGGGTACAGAAGGTTAGAGAGTTAAATTCAATATCAATAATAGAGCGCATACATAACCAAGATGCTAGATCTCTTTGGATTTCCTGTCAGTCGTAAGGCCATCATGGGTAAAACTGTGAGAGATTGGACTGGCTCCAGCATCATACTTGCCCGCCTCATTAACTCCAGGACGAGTTTGTTAGCGGGGGTATTAATGCTGTCCTCATCAGTAACCTGGCTGTACATGTTGAGATTAATCTGGGCACTGCAACACACATGGTGCAACTCACCTCTATGGCCAGGCAGGTCTCCTCCAGCTGATTGATGATGCCTTGGATCCTATCGTTGTTGCCCACCATCATTGATATGCTGTCTGTTAGCTCTGTCTAAAGATCATGGTTCACATGAGCGATCATGGAATGGCATTTCTCTATCATATGTATTTACATAAATAAACATGTGCACACAGTCTATTCGATCTATTTCCAAATTGAACCATATAGAGAGTTCTTGGTATATTAAATATATTCTCACCTTCATATTTTCAATGGTTTTTATGGTATTAGACTTAATAATCATCCAATGTGAAGAAAAGAAAAGCTAATGATGGGTATTGTGGAGATTTGTGATAAATGCATGCATTAGAACATTTAAATACTGTACATAAACCCACTACAAATAAGATCTGGGTGTTCAGAGTTCGAGCCTTAACTGTGCTATTGGCTCCAGCATCTGGACATGATTGGCTAATATCCGGTGAGAAAAATGAAGGGTGCATTTTTCAGTGTACTCTCAGTGCTGGTCCCAAGCCCTGAAGTATTTGTCAGAAAGGGCATCTGGTGTTAAAATTCAAAAAATTGGAATAATAAAAAGTCCATTAGATCAAGTCTGTCTGTCCAGTTGCATATGTTAACCTCGATCCAAAGACCATTATAAGCATAGGCAAGTTTTCAAATAAACATATTATAGTTTTAAAAAATCATATCTGACTTGAACTTTGAATTAATTAGCTTGGTTAGCTATTCTGGTTTGCTAATAAATGTCCTTAATCTTAAAAAGCCGTAATTAAGAGTAGTCAATCCCCCTACACATACATCTTTTGGATTGTAAAAATTACATTTGGATTGTTAAACCCAGCTTCTGTAGCACCCACTTTACTAGTTTACCCCTTTGGCTTGTCAAATCAAATCAAGGTTAACCGGCAGTGAAATGCATATCTTGTGCAAAAGTTTATACCTTTTGAAGTTGATATACACTTTTAAGAGGTGCCACTTCACAGTCTTTGTGAGAGCCGAACACCTTGCACATGGAACAGGTGGGAGTGCTGCACGTCACGCAGTAGATGTTGATCTTTTCATCCTCATGCACCTCACACCTGGGTTGGTCATCTGTCCTCTGTGGAACAGGTCTGCTGCTGTGAAAAATCAGTGATGCACTTATTGAAACCAGATGTCAAAAGGTGAACTTGCTAATCAGAATGCACAATCCTCACACTCCAGTGTGAAATAATACAGAGGAGAATTCCCTCAGTTTCAGACAGGAGCAAAGGCATTAGTCACACCGTAATTCATTGATTAATAGATTGAGGTTTATGTGTTGGTGTGCAGCCAGGAAGCTCAGAGGTCTTAATCACATGAGAAAGCCCTTTGACGCACAGAGAGGAAAAATATGGATATTCTTTGAAAAGTAAAATGTAATTAATTTTGAGCTAAATTAATATCTGTATATTTTTGCATACAATTAAAGCAGTAATACTTCTGTGGATGTTTTATCAATCTGAGGTTGCTTGCACTCTCTTCTATACTGTGGTGTGCTGGGGAGGCAGTATTAAGAAGAGGGATGAAGCACGGTTGGACAAATTGGTCAGGAGAGCGAGATGAGTGGTATAAAAAGGACCGGAGTCACTAGTAACTGTGACAGAGAAAAGAACTCTGAGCAAAGTGCTCTCCATCATGGACAATCAAGGCCATCTACTGCACACAACTTTTACCAAACAGAGAAGTTTAATGCTGTCACAGAGCTGATCCTTTGTTCCCAAAGCCACCAGGCTATTTAAGTCTACACAGGTGGGGAGGAACTGAGGACTGAATGTTTGAAACGTTATGTATATGCACGCAAATAACTGCTTATGTGGGATTATTTGCATTTATTACTGACATGCACCACCGCACCTTTTTATAAATCAATCTGCCCACAGTTTTCATAATATTCTATTTATAACGTTATTCACATAATAATTTATATTTTTGCTATTTAAATCAGCTATACAAGCATTACAATGTAAATTAAAACAACAGTTCTATATGTACGCTCAGGTCCGGTTATTTAATGTCTTGATGTTGATTATGTTGTTGCTTGATTGTATAATGTAAATTCTATAGTGTGTACTATTACCTGTGACCCTTTGACCTATGTAACATGCTAATGAGACCTAAATTTCCTTCAGGATAATAAAGTATCTAACTACATTGTTTAACTACACAAAATAATATACTTTCCATTTGTAGAATGTGGACAAATATCTCAAAATGTTTACCTTAAAAAGAAACCTTATTTACCTTGAACCAACATTGTACTTACTGTGCCTTCTTGTACTGCACCTTCTTGCACAGCGCCTCTGGACCAAACATTGTTGAGAGCCTTGGTAAGGGGCCCAACATTGACTTTTTACCAAGCCTGGATTTGAACTGGCAAACTGCCAATTGATTAATTGTTATCATATTGTTGGACCGTATGGCCAATATACTGCTATACTAAACATTCAGGCCTCTTCACAGATTAATGTCTTTTTATTTTAAAATCACTTCACCCAGCCCTCTCAAAAAATGTGTTTGCCCTTGGTGTTAACGAGAGTAAAACAGCACTTCATTCTGGTCAGTGGTGTGGTCATTTAGAGCAGAAGTTCACAACCTTTTTTTTCCTGTAGACATCGGATATTTGACAAATCTATAATTATATGCAGTATCTGGCTTTACTGCTAGTACATGCTGAGCTTGTTAAATTAGTGATGAGAGCTTTCTTACCATGATCTACTTCAGCATCAACAAGTTTATTATTCATAGAGCCCATTTTTAGACCAAATCAAATATTTGACCCAACATTTTCAAAATAGATTTGTATAACGTCACGAGGTCTACCATATGCTAATTACCTATTGATTTTCCTGCTTCAGCATATTAATGTTTCACTCAGAAAAGGGCAAAGTGACTTCACCTGGGCTCACTAAGGCCCCCTAGTGGACCTCTGTGGCCCAGCTAAGAACCACTGATTTAGAGCACATGCCATGAACACTTGGCCCTAGGCAAAGTCATTAAATGACATCGCCTACTCTCTCAATCAAACTCACACTTAGTGAAATTTAGAGCAGACTATCCATCTAGTGTAAGTATGTGGAAGACAAGAGCTCAGAGCCCAGGAGCTGTAATGCACAACCACCAAAAGATTATTTCAAAAACAAGTTAAAAATGTTTTCATTCATTTACTTTCCGTAAATTATTTATGCTGGTAATTAAAGCAGCACCTTATTTAAATAAAATAAAATAATAAAATAAAGACTCCCAGATTAATTGGAGACACTGAATTGCCCTGAAGGTACCGGCACCCATCCAGGGTGTTACCATGTGACTTGCGCCCGTTGAGGAGCTGGGATAGGCTCCAGCACCCCTCCCTGACCCAAATTAGGATAAGGAGTTAAAGCAAATGAACTGAATGAGAAAATCCCCAAAGTGACTAAATGCTCTCAACACGTAAACAAACACAGTAAACATTGTCATCACACTAAACCACAGAAAAGTCTGTTACACTTATATAATTTACAAGCTGGTTTAAGATGGTCTGACCAACTACCAGCTACTAGTTGGTTTTAGTTCTTCTTACCAGCTACAAGCTGGATTTAGATGGGCTGACCAGCTACAAACCAGTTACCAGATACAAACCAGCTACCAGGTTCCAAAACACAGCTTAAGCTGGAAAAGCTGGTCAACCGGCTTGACCATCTTAAGATGGTATGAGTTGTTTTTTTTCTAGCAGGTAACAACAATACATTTACATTATTATATCGAAATATAAGTAACATGATCATTATAGAATACAATTAATACATTTTATGTAAGGACACTTAAAATTGTACATTATATGGTTTTTACTTCTTATTGTTAGGATTTGTATTAAACGTAGGTAGAAGAATGACTTTATGACAACTTCCTTTTAGCCTAATACCACCTGTAGTACAAAAAACACATCTCAATCTAAACCAGTAATGTGTGAGTCATGAAAAGAAGAAAACAGAGAGACTAAGAGAGGTAATCTGGCAGTTCCATAATGATTGTAAATGTACAGCCCAGGGGATTTATATTCTTAAAAGCAAAGTGTTTAAAGCGTTGTCTGTAAAAAAAATCCTTTAAAAACTAGCATCAAAAGTTTGAGAGAAGAAAAACTGTATAAAACTGTCAACTAGTGTATAAAGCACAATAACTGCTTAGATTTTCTTTTACTTTCTTTTTGTGACCAATCTTGTCGTGTCACCTGATCACAGCACATTAAGAACACAGAGACACAGAATGTGTGTGCATATATAGAAAAGATATGCTGGCATCAAGGCTACATCTTATCCCAATCCATTGTTATGTTATAAAACACTTAGAAGTGTCCCAAAGTGATGTAACATGGTGAAAAACATGTCTAATTTGTCCGAATATAGCATTTGCAATTATTTGGTTTTTGTTATTGCATGTCACAATTATTTGCTTTAGATTATAGCACAACTTTTAATATTTACCAGAGTAAAGACCAAATGCTTTTTAAAATTTTATTTATGAAAATAAAAATACTGAAAAACAGGGAAAAATACTGTCCCACCATACTTGGCTCCATGTGAGAAATTAACCAATCAATTGCTATGTTCAATTTCACTACCCACACAAAAACATGTTTACGTCCAGACCTGTTGTATTTAAACACCACTTAAATAGAACATGTTTGGTTTTGTGAAGCAGCACATGATGACATGTGGCAACAGTATCATCTTTAGGCATAACATTTAATTGCCGATGAAATTCAGGATGAAACTATTTGGTAGACTGGTCTCATTATATCTGACATAAAGTTGGCAATGCATTCCACCACAAGAACATCATACCAAAAGTTAAACAAGGTGGTGGTAACAACATGGTCTGGGGATGCTCTGCTTCCACAAGACCTTGGTGACTTGTCATAGTGAATTCACAAATAACTGCATAAATAGGTTCATAAGCTCATTAGTAGGTCACTTAAAAATGTAAGGTTCAAGCGCAGTTTTGTTATGCATCAGGGCAACTATACGATCATATTGACAAGATGTGATAAGTATTTACTTTGGTGGTTCATGCTGGAAAACCCTCGAGTTCAACAAGTTGAAGCCGGAGAAGAGAAATTGCACAGATAATGACAAGCTATTTAGTCTACAAACTGACCATAGTGCCTGCCCTGCTTGCATTAATGAAATTTCAACCGTGATTTTAACAAGCACCTAGAAAAACTGTACCTACTTAAACTGAATAAGGCTGATTGGTATTGAATTTATATCAGTTCGACTCTCCCCAAAACTCATGCACCCACCTGCAGCCCATCTGCCAGTTTTTAAAACCCCCACTTCAGCCAAAATGTTTTGCCATCCCTGGTTTATTATACTCTATAGGTGATCACTGTAATATGCAATTTGCTGTGAAATTCAAAATGTAAGGTTTGTGCTTAGTGATTTAACTGTTTTCATTTGCGCAGCATACAAGTACCTCAAGTTAACAAGTTTACTTTTAGCAATCCAACCTCAATTGGATTGTCACAAGAGGTTTAACCATTAAGTTAAGGCAGTGCTGTGTATTGTTGCTTCCATTTATGTATTATTCAGTTCATTATTGATATTAAATAACTGCCGTTTTTTTCTTGAAATGTGGTTTTTGAAAAACAAGGTCAGTGAAAATAATCACATTTGGATAAGAGAGCTCATCTTTAAACAGGACATATTGTCACTGTCAGATGAAAAAGACTTTTCTCCACTTTTAGACATTTCACTGTTTTTACATGGGTTAGTTGTATTTCCATAGCAACTAATATCATACTGACCAATGAAAATATAAAACTAATGCAGTAACTTTAATGATTATCTCTCCATTTTGACCAGGTATAACCTCTCCAAGCAAGCTCTCATATACTTCCTCAAATGGCTTATTTTGCCATTCTGCCATAAATGCTTTATTTTACTAGTGACACAGATAGTGGTCCAATAAGTTCTCCCATTTATGGACACAATATTTGAAGCTCTTTTAGAGTGAACTTCCCTGATCAAGGCCCTTTCTCTCAAAATGCCCAGTTTGGCTCGATCCTTTTTATATTGAGCACCACAACTTTCACACCAGCTTCCCACTTTTCCGGATAATTAGGGAAATATTCATTTTTATACTGCGGTTGGTTTGGGAAATCTGCCCCACTCAAAATTGCTTTTTTCTGGCATTCCTGAATGTTTAAATAATTTCACTCACCTGGTGGACTCTTGTTTGTACATATCAATGATGTTCTCCACCAAAAGATTCCTCTGCAGTCCGTAAACTCCATGACGGTCCAGCACCACCTCATGCCTGCACGAGGGACATCTAAACCGGCCACCTGAAGTCACTGTGCCTCCTCTGGTGGGAAGATATGGATTCGAGGCCTGCACATGTGATGGAGAGATGTGTTTGTAAATAGTAAACAACATTACTCAATCATAAATACTTCAGGGCATCAAAACACATTCTTGAACTAGCACAGTTATTCTCAGGGTAAGACCTTCATAGTTCAGATTAACTAACTATGAACAAGCATGGACTCTTTATTCAATGTGTTTTTTTTATCCTGGCCAGGGTCACAGTCAGGACACATTCCTGAAAGGTAGCCACACATGCACAGGGTACTTAACTCCAATTTAACTTAACTCCAGAAACCCAAATGGACAACATGCAAACACACAGAAAAAACACTGGCTGAGGTAGCTGAACCAAGGCCCATCTTCCTGTCAGGCTCCAGCACTATCCACCATGCCACTCACATGTGATCCACTTATCACAACACCAACAATGAATACACCATTACAAAATGTATGAATCAGCTCTCAGATATGTTAAACCTGGTTAATTTTAAATAATTTTGTGGTTTAGTGTAGGATACTGAAAATAATAAAAGAGGTTAAATACTCAAAAAGTAATAATTTAGCCTATGCTGCTCTTATATCTGGAATGTATATTACTTAATTTAACATTTAGCCTAAAAAATATTTGAAAGACATTGCTGCTCTACTACTGGTCACCACAAACAAGTCCTTGAAAGAATACTGACAGAATTATGCATTCAGGTTTTGAGTTAATTTAATTATATTGTTTTATTATTAAATCCAAAAAAGTAAGAATGAAAAACATGCGTTTAGAATATCAGCGTGACTCAACAAAGTCGTTTTTTTAAATTTATTTTGTAATAAACTATATATGTGTGTACCAACCAAATGCTAAAATATTAGACTAGTACAAAAGCAATTTATATCAGTAAAAGAAACTTTGATTACTGTACTACATGCTCTCCTTCATAGAAAAATAAGTATAATTTCTCTCAACAAGCAGATCAATTTAAATACAAAAAAAGACTGAAATACTAAAAGAAGCAAAAGCCTACATTTCAGACCATAAAAATATACCTTTATCACTTGAATGTGTATATATATTTGTATATTTTCATTTTATGAACTATTAAATTAATGAGCTAACAGATGTGTTATGATTGTAAATGAGAAAACCTACATTGCTCAAGCAGAAGTTAATCTTTACAATTATTTTATGCAGTGTATAATAAAACCACAATTTGTTGGACCGGCACAGATACAAGCCACCTTCCTTAACAGAACGGAAAGGGAATGAAGACATATTAAAAATATCCTCAGCTTACAGACCATGAAAGACAAAATAAGATTGACCATAATAATAATTAAATAATGTACTTACCTGAAATATATCATTTGCACATTTTCGACAGAGATTATGTTGGCATGGCAGAATTACTACCGGTTTTGTAAAGATTTCCAAGCAAATTGGACATATCAGCTGCTTCTCCAAACTATCCATGGTAGGATGAGGAGCAAATAATTGCCTTTTTTACTTTAACTATTAACTAAGTTGTTCCTCTTTTTTGCTCTCGGTTGCCTCGCTGTGTGTCTCTGACCCTACAGGCCCTGGTTTATCAGCTGTTGCTGTAATTAGAAGTCAGTTAGTCAGTTACTATGTTTACTTGACCATATAAGCATGCTTGGTATGTTCAGTTCAGTACAGACAGGAAATAGAATCAGAGGGCTGGTTAACATAAAACTTACATTTTAAATCCTTAATCGTGTATAGCTAAACTAGGTTCAGATTTCTTTTTATGTGAATGTTAAAAGAAAGAGTATTTTGAAGTACAAGTTTTACAAGAAGTATGGGTGGGGGAAAAAACATTTTGGAGAATGCGGGCATCGATCCCGCTACCTCTCGCATGCTAAGCGAGCGCTCTACCATTTGAGCTAATTCCCCGTTGCTGATACAGAGCAACGTTGTTGTGAAAGCATCTACGCTGATAGCGTTTAAACTGTAACGGAATTTGTTGACTGTTTAATACGAGTATTTCATACACGTATTTAATAACCAAGCAAGACTGGATGTTTGTTCAATCTTGCTGTAAGTCTTAGTCAGTTAAACTAATTAAATCGCCAACTAGT
Source organism: Microcambeva bendego (assembly GCA_034509265.1). Lineage (NCBI taxonomy): Eukaryota > Metazoa > Chordata > Actinopteri > Siluriformes > Trichomycteridae > Microcambeva > Microcambeva bendego. The sequence goes on from JAYDZG010000024.1 coordinate 7,221,785, forward strand.
CAGAACCGTAACAAACATTCTTAATTCACTGAATGTTTAAATGTTCTTAAGCATCAATATATGGGTAGAAACTATATTAAATTATTCAAACTCATTAAGCCGTCCACGTATAAAATAAAAATTTTGTTCAGTTGTAAATGTGTACATATAAGTGACGTGAATATTGAATATAATACATGAATATTTAAATGTTTATGATATATGTTTGTATGTTAGTAACTTTCTATATCTACAAATAATACAATTTCCATTTCCTGCTTAAGGCTAAAATGTTTGTTTTCACCCATAAGTGTTATCCCTTCGATAGCTCAGTTGGTAGAGCGGAGGACTGTAGAGGTTACACGGTGATCCTTAGGTCGCTGGTTCGAATCCGGCTCGAAGGAGATATTTTTCGTTCTCCGTAAAAAACAATGTCACATAATTATAATTAAACATCCCTTTGAACATTACGTGTCCTCTCAAATATGTATTGCCTGTTTACAACCTATTTATCATGGTCAGAGTCACATGGTGCAATCCAAGTGTCAATGGTATTACAACACAATACAACTACTGTCCAGTAAAGAACATGTACTGTGTGCAAAGTGCATTTAAGAGTGTTTTTAGTTTGTTTGTTTGTGTTTTTAATTACAGAAAACCGGACCGCAGTTAAGCTTTCCTACTTACGTCATTCAATCCATGAAATCTTGCAGACAATCCAGAAAAAATAAATACACAGTAATTATACAGGACCATTGATAAGACATTCTTCAGCACACTTAAAACTATTTATCCCGATAATGTGAAGTATATATTCCCTAAGACATGGTAACATTTCCCTAAATACCATCGAACTTAATAAACAGAATTGAACTGCTGTTTACTCATACAAACAATAAAGTTATAATAACTTTATTATGATAATGTTACACGCATTGTCTATATAATTTATGAAACACACAGAAGCATGGAAAACTCCATGTAATAGTCGATTCTGGTACATCTGCCTCTTTCAATGCTTCCTTGAGAGATCTTGCTGACAGAGTCTCAGGTTAGTAGCTTAGTTATTGAGTCAAACATGTCTGTTGCAAGTATTCCCTGGCTACCACTCAGAAGACGTTAGTGTCAAGTGCAAGGCTTGAGAGTTTGGGACAGTCTCTGCTAGATTTGTCTGCTACTCCAGTTAATGTGTCATGTCGGTCACTAGAGGTCGCCTAAGTTCTTTGTAGAAGAGCTTACACCTATTAGGAAACGCTTGTACAATTTCTTCAGCCTGATGACCTCTTTATTTTGACCTTGAGATTACAGTTCTTGGAGGTTGATCCTGGTGATATCAAGAACATTACATTCTACACATAATCATGTATGGTGAAATAGTTTGTTAAAGTTGTTCTTGATACTTTGACATTTTTTTCTTTGGGGTAATGTGATGTTCCTTGAGATTCATAACGACGTAAATAAACAGTGTTACGCAGGGGACACTGTGTGATGCATGTTTCTGTTCATTCAAGTCTAAAACAAGTAATGCTGGTCTAAATGCTAGTTTATTAGTTTGTTAGGATTTGAACTTTTAATTTTTACACCCTTGGTTATGTTCATGACAGAAACCGTATTTACTCTGTACACCAGGATCATCAATTCACACAGTTATCTCCATCTCTAGTTCACCTCACGTGCATGTCTTTGGACTGTGGGGGGAAACCAAGGCACTTGGAAGAAACCCATGCAGACACAGGAAAAACATGCAAACTCCACACATAAAGGACATGCCGCATTTGGGGTTTCAAATTTGAATGTTCTATGCACTTGTATGATTAAGATATTGAACAACACTACTATGCATTAAAATGACAAATCTGTATTGCATCTCTGTGTGAATTGTTTGTGTATTTTTTATTTTTCGTAAATGGATGAGTCAGTAGGTAGCACAGTTGCCTCACATCAAAAAGGTCCTGGGTTTGGTTCCCAAAAGGAGCGGTCTAAGTACTGGTTGCCTGGAAATTGCATGTTCTCCTTGTGTCTGTGGGTTTTCTCTGAGAGCCCTGGTTTCGTCCCAAAGTCCAAAGACATGCAAGTGAAAGAAAATTGTTAATGACCATGTTTGACATAAAAAAAACTTAAGTTAGCAGAATTGTCATTAATGTAACTGATCAAGTCTGTAAAACAAGACATTGAAATCATAATAAATAAATTCTTAGTTGCATTTTTGACATCTGCTAATTATTTTATAACAAATTTGTTGTAGGGATAAACACAAAAATCTAATTTCTGTTTGATTAGCAAGATTCATCACTGGACCCCGACATGTAAATGAAATGTAAGGCTTGTTATAGACCCTTACGGACTCAGGCATGTCTTTCCAAACTATGTCCATTCAATTCAAATTGAAACAGGTGACATCCAACTGAGGTTAAGA
>JAYDZG010000024.1:7373749-7385336 GCA_034509265.1 Microcambeva bendego
ACTCCAAGTTACCCAAAAATCTTTTTTCGAGTGTTATTCTAGTGTAGGATCCATCATCACCATTACCAGGATTAAACATTTATCAAAGATCAATAAGTACACTGACATGTTTGTACAGTTTGGGTTTTAACTTAGTATTTGAGTTCAAACATTTAAAAGGCATGCTGGAAGCTTTTACATTTCTTTTACAAAGAGGTTCATACAACCATAAATCAGAAAAAGTTTAGACATTATGGAAAATATAAATACAATAAACATGCAGTGTTTGATTGCAGACAGTTTGAACCTGATCTATGTCATGTTCTGTCTCCTCAATAGTCTCATTTATTAATAAACCCTGCATTTCAGCCCTGCAACACATTTCAAGTTTAGAGCTAGTTTGTTTGTTTATTAGCATTTTAATGTCATGTTTTATACTCTTGGTTACATTCTAGACACAAGGTAGTTATTCATTACACAAGATTTTGGACTGTGGGAGAAAAATGGAGCACTTTGGGATCAAACCCAGAACCTTCTTGCTGTGAAGCCACAATTTAGGTGAAAAACTACATAATGATGTGATTCCACACATGATTTCAATCATGGTTTTGGACTAAAGAGGCTCAACAAATGCATGAAAATATAATCTAAATGTTTAAAAACAATGTACTGTACCTCAAAGAAAGATCGGAAGGAATTTGCATATTTCTCCCTCTACAGACCATAATATCTTTAAAGTATTCCAGAAATCGGGAGGAATTTCAGTGTGTAGAGGCCTATGGACTCGTTTAAGCTGAATGTGCGTGAACTTTGATCCCTCCAACGACACTGCTTCAAGAACAGCCACTCAACAATAGCTGATATAAACTCATGGGCAAGGGATTACTTTATCAAACCTTTGTCTAGCACAATGATACAGAGCTGCATGCACAAATACCACTTAAAACTTTATTGTGCTAAAAAAGAAGTCTTTTTAAACCAGGTCCAGAGGTGGAGACAAATACATGGCATGGATCATCACAAAGTGGAAACGTGCCAAAACATAGTTTAAGTGTGGAGAAAAGGAAAGGCAAAATTACAAAGTGTTAAATGCTCTACTGTACTAGCTTATTTGGAATGTATTGCAGGCCTGGAATGCAGGAATGGGTGTTAATAAATAAAATGAAGTTGAGAAGTTGAGATTTCTCAGTTAATAAAAGTTAAATTAAATGTAATGTAGGAAACTATGTTTTTTTATTATTATTTTCCATGCTGTTTCAAATTGGGGGTGTAATGTCTAGCATTTCCAAACCTTATTACAAGCCACCAAACCTCCCTGCTTTTCAAAGCCTTGCTTTCACGACTCTTTCATGCAGTGGCTGAATAACTTTGTGCCTCTGCAGTTACTTCAGTATTGAACATTATTATTATTATTATTATTAAAATATTCTACACTGCTGAGGTATCCTTTGATTTTGTTCTAGTTTAAAACTCCACTGCAATCAAACCCAGCATTTAAATTTCCCACACCTTCCTACGCTTTCAAATCTCTCTGCTATAGAACATTTCCGAACATTCCATCGTTACTAGGGTCGGGGTATGACTGATCTGGTTTGTAATATTTGTAACACTGGATGTCCTTCCAGATGTCCTAACCGGGCTTAGGACCGGCACTTAAAGGGACCTTTAACACCTCTAAAGAATATGAACTGATGTGCATTATACTAGTACACACTGGCATATGGATAGATCCTAATAACACACAGCTACATTTTAGCAGGAAAAACATTTATTTTTTTCTGTTAAAGTTCACATCAGAAATGCATCACCCGATAAAAATCCTAGTTTGAAAACTGTCCATACCAAAACCAATAATTAGCTAATCCAACAGGATTATTAAATACTTTCACTTGGTTGGTTAATTGCAATTAGGATGTGTTTCGATCCTAATAACTTCCCAACAAGGTAGCACCTTGGTGATGATGTATACATATGGACACCAGAGGGCATCCTATTCTAAGCAAATTTGAGCTTTTTTGAAAGGTCTTGTTGACTGACATTTGACATTAGGAGTAGTTATAATACACCCCTGTACATACTTGGCCTAAGATCTACTTTTTTATGGTAAAAAATAGTGGCAGTTTTTTTATTCCTTTAATATCTTGTTATTCAGCATTATGGGCAGAGACTGACAAAATCACACTAAGATTGTTCTTATGATTTGCTCTGAATGGTGTCAGCCATGTTAATGTAGTGGACAAAAGCTGCTAATGCCAAATCTCAAGCAGTGCTCATCAGTAAGGGTGGATCGATATTTACATGATTCATGATTTCATGTGGAAAAGGCTGATTTAGACAAGTAGATTGTTAGATAGAATATAACAATACTACTCATTTTGGTCAAACACATATACAGATATTATAAATCTAAAAAAAATGAAAGTTAATTTTGAAGTGGGCTCTTATTTTTTGCAGTTTGCATATAACAGTGATATATACTAGCACACCCACCCACACACCCACACACCCACACACCCACCCACACACCACTACATAACCGAATTTATCTGGCACTTACCCTAACGATATTGCTTTTAACTTGGTCTTGAAAGCCACTGGGTGAAGAAGGTAGACTTTTCTCTGATAATTGCTTTTTCTCTACCTGCATGCAGCAAAACAGAAAGACAGGCTATACTTTAATTTCTATATTTAGTACAGTATAAAAGTAGATTCGCCGTTTCTCTTTTACAGTCTCAAATCACTCTATTGATACGATCCTATATACTGATTATACACAGTAAATCAAATATTGTGCATTATGTTCAATAAAGATTTATTATATTTTTATTATCACACTCACTAAATGTTTTTCTTTGACAGTTTGGTGGATCTCACAGAAAGCAGTGTTGTGTACAGAAATCACACACTCCTGCCTAACCACGCACCCTTTCTCCCGCAGGAACCTTGACCAACCCATATAGGCTGTAATTGTAGCAGCAATGACAGACCCAGTTCCCTGTTCTATGTCAGACACCCAAACACGTCAATCAAAATTAAAATATAAACGGCATTCATTCAAAGCAGGGTCTGTAAAGGTAATGTGTGTGTATTAGTGTGAATGCCATAAGTCATAAGAATTCTGTCTGTAAGAATACAATTAATGCAAAAATATACAGATGTTAGATTTCTTGCTTCTTCGGTTGTTTGTTTCTTTACTTTTCTCCTGATTTTTAGCACATCCAATTTTTACCTGATTGGATTATACTTCCTCTCTACTAGTGCTAACCCCTGCTGCTGATTGAAGAGAGCGAACTGGCAATAGTTTCCCCTCCAACACGTGAGCTTTTATTTTTTCACCTACACAGAGCAAGTTCTCATGGAGCCACACCCCAATCAGCATAATTACCGATGCCATCCATCAGCAATGTTATATGTCATATAGCCACACAGCCCAGATGAATGGCAAAGCTGAGATTCAACACAATGTATTTAAAATCCCAGCTCTGGTGTGCTAGTGTATTTTATAACTACACCACCTGAGCAACCTGTATAATGCTTTCTAGATAATGTATTTTCAGGAAAGTCCCTTGCAGTTGCTAAGACTGTTAGTCAGAATGATCTCCTCTAAAAATATTAAATAGAATAAGAATACATCAAGGCCTCAATGACCCATTTTTTTAAAAGGTACTTTTAAAAATACAGCATCTCAACCTTAGAAGACCATTTGAAAAATATATTTTCCCTCGAGTAGCTATTGGGTTATATTCCTAACCTTACCATGACTGAATATTTCTGGTTCTTTGGATTGGTGTAAACCAACACTATCTAACTAATCTGGTAGAAGTTTGTAAACAGGAATAAGTTAAAAAATAGATCAGTACTCACACTGAAGTGAGTGACAAAGCGCATTTTCTTTTGCTCTGATCAGTTTTTTTTACTTCGCTGTTCTCGATGTGCTGCTGTATTTCGTGTTTGTTCAATGGCTCTGTGAGTTGGACTGCTACGATGATTGAACCAAAGTTGTAGCCCCATAGCTATGAATGGTTTTCATCGACATTTGACTAAAAATAATGATTTTAAGTACTTCATTTACGATCCTCTTAATTGGACCGAATTTTTTTAAATGACCTTGGACTGACCTTGGACCGTCCTTCAACCAACTTTAACCCACGTGCCTTAAATGACCTTAGACCTTCACCCTAACCCAAACCCACCATTAGAATTAACCTCCCGAAATAAATACTTCAAAATTTGAAGGAAAAAAAAATGGACACACACACACTATATATATATATGTATATATCATACAAAGTGAAAACAATAGCGCCTTTCTTTTAGAAAATGCACTAAAAATTACATTGTTGATTTACTAAGTAAAATGTAATGACCTGTTTGTTAACAGTGGTTATGACTCAATAGGTTGATATTTTAATTTTAGATTTAGTGCCAGTATTTCTCTCTAAAAATCAAAGCAAAACTAACTGTATCAATATTGATGTGAAATGTTGGCCAGGGTGTAGGGTCTGTGTTCAAATGATTAGGGCTCCTCAGAACTTGGTTCAGGTCATCTGTGTTTCCTTTTGGAACAGCCAGTTGCTCTGAAAAAAAAAATGCACACAACATACAAACCAGTAAATAACACAATCAAGCTGTGAACCATCTTCATGTATTCAGATTACCAAGTGATTTACAGTACTTTAAAACGTACTGGATTTGGGTAATGTAAAGCACGGGACATCCTGTTTCTCGTATCCATGCCATCGATAGCAGTGGTGGTGCTTGGCAGAAAACACAGGCTCATTTTCCTCCACGCTGAACCTTGGGATTTCTGGATTGCTCAGTGGAAAGCTAGGAAATGATAAGGGTGAGGTACAGAAGAACATAAAACATATAGGACACCGCCAGTGGTGTTAAAACACGTTTGGGGATTGATTTGGTAACATTAGCACACTATTAGGCCATCTTTACGGACAGATATTTGCAGTGGCCCTGTAACAGAAAGCCAATGTTAGAAAGACGTCATGTGTAAGAACAGGACAGCGCCTTCAGATGACAGATGGTTCGAAATTGCTTCTAAAAACAAGGTGAGTAACATAAGTATTCATCTACTCTATTAGATGAAATGCATAGCCAAAAAAGGGTTTTAAAGGATGGATGATGGTTTGGGATTGTTTAATTGTTCTGGAGGTCTCAGTTTCAGTAAAGGGAAAACTTAACTATAAGGCATACAATAAAGTTTTGCATCTTATAACGCAGAGTTTAACAAAAAGTTCAGAAGAAATTAACATTTTTAGCACAACAAACAATGCAGCAATGTAATCTCTGAATCCTTTCGGCTGCTCCCTTAAGAGGTCACCACAGAGGATTGTGGTCCGCATTATTGTTTTAACTTGGTTTTTATGCCGGATGCCATTCCTGACGCAGCCCTCCAATTTGTCCAGGCTCGGGACCGGCACTAAAATGCACTGGTTTGTGCATCCAAGTTGAAATGTAGAGATTCAACCAGGGGAATTCAGACTCTCAACATCACTGCAGTGGAAACAAGTGGTACACCAACTTGGTCAGATTGTGTGATGCTTCCTCTCCACTAATGCCGACCCCTGCTAACTGAGAACAACAAAGCTTACTCTTCCCTACCAATACATGGGCATTTTGTCACCCACACTAGTCAAGTACATTTACATTTTCAGCATTTATAAGATGCCTTTATCCAAAGTGACAGTTGTTCAAGGGCCCAACAGTGGCAACCTAGCAGTAATCAGGTTTGAACCGCCATCCTTCGGATTCATAGTCCTGTACCCTAACCACTAGGGTACGACTGGTGTACAGAAGTACATATGTGCATCAGCTGTTTATGGAGAGACACACCTTGATCAATGCACACTCTTTTTGTTGAGCATGTAGCCACTGATGCTGAAGAAAATCTTCCTCTTAAAGCTTCTCTGTAGCTAACAATTACTACTCCTCCCACTCTCACCATTTCCAACCAAAATCTAAAAGTGCAGAATATATTTTTTGAATACCAACATAATGGTAGCATACAAAGATGTGTAAACTGTGCTTTTATTCATGAAAGCAGCACCTACTGCAACAATTCCTTATCACTGGCAGCTACAAGCATGTTACATTTAAATGTTGTTCAACAACGTTCATTAGCTGTGTATGACAGAATTCAGAAGTGTTAACGGCAGCACACAAGCATTAGTTACTGCTTAGTTTACAATAATAAATTGGCCTATATTACAAACCTTTACACAGAACACACTTCTGTTTTATGCACCAGTGATTGAAAAAAACTACTTCATTAAATCTGTGAAAAAGATTTAGGACAAAAAAGTCTTTTGTTCCACAAAAACGCAAAAAGTTACTATTGCAGCTGCTTGTTTGTTGCAACTATAAAAGCTACATTGGTGTACAGCGTAAATGAAGAGAACTATAATTACCTTGGCTTTTAAACATAAAAGTGTAAACAACAGTGTGTATAACTCGTCATAATTGTTAATGGAGAGTAAACTTTAGTCTACACATTGTTCCTAGATTTTGATTAATTCCCTAAGCTTCCCAACCATACAGCACGAATGCAACAGAAAAAGTCCAACATAAGTGTGGCTACTATTTATATACCCAAAACCATGCTTTTGTCCAATAAAAGCACACATACATGGGGCTAAATCCAGACTCATGGTGAATGACGGATGGATGAATAGATGAAGACACATGGTGGGATCTGTTGGAATCCAGTGCATAAACTCCAACCACGGTGTGAACAGATGGAGATGGTTCAACAGCAATGAACGCATGGATGGTGAATCTCAAGGACAACTTGGTTTCGTCCTCTATTACGCCCTCTGTTATATTCAGAGCGCAGTCATAACTTTGTCCATGTATTTGATGGACACGTTCCTGTCCATGCGGTCATGCAAATGTCCGGCCTCCAGCACCACATCGCTGAAATCCACTTTGTCTGCATGGGGTGGTCTAGATCAGAAGTACATGAAAGACACATGAATGAAGAGCATGAATGGGCAAATGTGCCTACCTGACAGGGTTGAGAATTAGGGCTAAGATGGAAGGGCTAAGTAGGTAGTACTGTCACCTCAAAGCAAGAAGATTCAATCCCAAGTGGGGAGGTCCGGGTCCTTTCTGTGTAGAGTTTGAGTGTTCTGTGTGGGTTTCCACCAAGAGCGTCGGTTTCCTCCCACAGTCCAAGACTATGCAGTCAGGTTAATTGGAGATATAGGTGAATATATATAGGTGAATTTCCCCCTATAGGTGAATGTGTGTCTGTTTGTGTGTGTCAGATGACCTGATGACCTGCACCCTTCCCAGGGTGTTTCTTTGGGGCTTGCAACCATTGAAAAGATGGGATAAGCGGTTTCACGTTTGTACATTAGCTAAAAAAAACTCAAATAATTGTTTCAGGTTAAAATTTGCACTAAATAAAGTATGACATACCACATTTAATTTGTAAATATTCAATATAGCACACAGATGAGCATTGGACATTGTTTACCTGTTTGGTGGGGGGGGCAGGGGCGGCATGTGTCTCAGTTCAGAGACAGTAAAACTGGGGGTGTGTGTTCTGGAAGGTTCCTGACCAATTGGAATGTTGTGCTGATACTAAAAACAAATTCAAAAAAAAAAAAAAATTAACTTCACAATAACCAATATCTTAATACTACTTATAATTATAACCAATGACATGCACAATATGTTTTTAATGGATGTTTACCGGTTTGAGATTGGCATCAGGACTAGGTTGGGAACTAAGAGAAGGAAATAAATGAAAAGTTGAAGAAAACATAGAAATAATAAAAGTTAAATTACAAAAATTATAATAAAAGATGAATTACTGTAAGCAAGTTTATACACAAACCTTGGGTGCTGAAGTTTTGCTGGAGTAACAGCTGTAAAAAATAAAAACACATCACATAAAACTACATTCAGTTTATGTGTTGTCAGGTGATTGTTAACTACAACAGAACAGAATGGAATGGCTTTAGCTGTCACATATACAAACAAATGTACAGTACAATGAAATGATTATTCTGCGTCAGACTGTTGGGTCAGCCATTATACAGTGCTCCCAAGACAGTTACGTGGCTTTATGGCACACAGGATTCAAACCCACAATCTCCAAACTGACAAGCCAAAGGTCTAACTGCTAAAGTCTCCCATTTATTTAATGTAAAGGGTATTTAATGTCCAGTGAATGGACAAATGGTGGGAAAAAGGTATTATCTGTTATGTCAGACACTTAATTTCCATGGTGACCATGTCCATCTATGTCTGTATACTATGAAAATGTCCAGAACTCGCTACTTACATTTCAGTCAGAAGAAATCACAGAATAATTGGCCATCAAGTTTCACTGGTTGTAATTTTTTTTTTCCAATTAACTTACAATGAATTCTCAAGCCCCCACATCCCCCAAAGAAGGACAGATCCGTACTGAGTAAGGTCCCTGACAAGTTTTCTGCCTGTAATTTCAAGAGAGTTTCTCTTGAAAACTCTAGACAGTGGGAGCCTAGTGAACAAAGCATTGGGATATCAACCAGAGATTGATGGTTCAAAATCCGGTCTTTGATATGAGGCCACTTTTGGGTCCTTGAGCAAGACCATACGATGGCAGCCCCTGCACTTTGACCCAGGCTTCCAAACAAGCTGGGATGTCCAAAGAAAGAATTTCATAGTGTACATCTGTATATATGTAATGACAAATAATTATATTTTATTATTGCCACTATCACTCCTGGTTTGCTCAAGAAGGGTTTCTGTAAAGTTCAAGACAATTGATGTTATAAAAAGTGCTATTAAAATTGCAGTTGTCTACATGGGCCTTTTTTTCTCCTATTGGAACAAATGTTTAATATTACTGCACAAAAAAATCAACAGACAATGAACTAAGCAATCACTATAATTATCTTTGATGAGCAACATATGCTTCATTTGACTGAGTGTTCAAGTCTATCAAAACAACAGATTTGTACTGAATTACTAATTATTTTTAATACTGCCATGTACAAACGCTGATTCTGGAGTAGATTCCATTTTTTTGTAAGTTTACAGTGAAAATAACGGCTATTCTGTTGAATCAAATAAGGAACAGTAGTCTAAGCTCTAAACATGGTTTTATCCATGTGACTTCTTCAATAAAGGACATATGAAACTGTAAAAACTACAGTGCTGAGTAAACATTGCTGAGAAGACACACATGTGCACACAAACACAATGTTCTTATATGAGCTGAAATAATAATTTATGAAATGAAAAGATTTTCACAAAAATGTAAAGAAAAAAAAATCACGTAGAAGGCATAAACAGCTCAACCACAAATATGATTTTTCAGCAGGGTGTGAGAACCTCTGTAAATGTATAAAATGTAATTACTAAAAGAAAAAGATATATGATTTCAACTTTGGTCCTTTGGCATTAGCAGCTGACCACACAATTGCTGTTTTGTTTTTTACTAAATGGCCACAAATTTTGTGGAAATTACATTTTGAAATCCTTCTGAAAGCCTTCCTACAAAAAGTAAAGCTGCAGTTGCAAATGAATGCTTAGTAAATGCCTTGTTATATACTTTTGCAAATATCGTTTGTTTATTTGGCTTTTGTACAAAACTCATAAGCATATATGACCTACAATCTTACATAAGCTATATTAAAAAGCAACCAGTCTTATGTCATTACTTTACATTACCACCCTCGTTATTTGCCTTGGTACATTAAACTAAATTGCAGTGCTTTTTCTTTTTAGTGTTTTATCAGTCTGATTTCTGTAGATATGTAAGCTGTGAGAGTAAAACCCTTAATGTTCACAGGCTTCTGTGATATTAATAAGGAACTGAAATATCAATATCTATAAACCATTTTCAGAGAGGCTTAGGCACTTAACAAAAAGCACAATTTTCTTTTCAATGTTCTATTTTTTTCTTCTTCTTTCAGCTGCTCCCGAAAGGTGTCACCACAGCAAATTGTGATCTGCAAATTGTGATTAGGTAGATTTTGTGCCGGCTGCCCACCCGAAACAAACCTCCCAATTTTTTTCCGGGCTTGTGACTGGCACTACAATGCACTGGTTTATAAATCATAGTGGCTAAGTCTCTATATGACAATTCTGGGTCTCTAATTAAGCTGGCTGCATGTTTTTGGACTGTGGGGGGGAAATCGGAGCACCCAGAGGAAACCCATGCAGATACAGGGAGAACGTGCAAACGAAAGGACCTGGACCCCACCACCTAGAGATTAAAACCCAGGAGCTTCTTGCTGTAAGGCGACAGTGCTACCCACTGAGCCAGCATTTCAGTGTTCTCACTAACAAACAAATGTTTTTTTTTTATAATTATTAAAAAACAATATCATGTGACCCCTGCAAAACACTCAAAAAAGTAACATTGTTGTGACAGATTCCAGAGCTGTCAGTTTAACTGGTCACAAGTGAAACATCAAGAGTGAATGGGAAAATGAGTGTCCATTTATTAGCTTATTTTCTTATATTTTCTTGTATTTAACATTAAATGTTCCGTTTGTAACAATTTGTTTCGTCTTGAGTGATGTGAACTGCTGTAACAAAGACTTTTCCTGCAATGGATGAATAAAGTAAACTAACAACCACAAGCTTCATGGTCAGACTCTCATGTACACCACTCTCAACTTGCTAGAGGTTGGTGAAATTGAACTTTCAGAATTTAATTAGATTGAAAATCACAGGTGAGATTTAAGCAAGAAAACCATCAAACCTTGAGCGGGAAACTTTTGAATGAGATTGGACAAAGTTCACACTAGTGAGGTGTCAGATGCTTGTTAGTGCTTACTGAAATCGAAGTAGGCTGAGGGTTAAATAATGATGCACATGGATATTTGGCAGGAAACACAAAATGAATGTTAGACTTGGCTCCACAACTTCTAATAACATAGTTTTTCACGAACTGAGCACCGACGAGGGCAAAGTGCAGGTTGTAGAGCAGACTTTAAAATTGTTAAAACAATATTAACAACACATAATACAGTCAAGGTAAACGTTTTACATAGTCAAAGGTTTCATGAAACATTCCTTTTCTGTGATTAAACTGTAAGAACTAAGGCTGTGCAGCTATTAATTATTTTTCTAATCAAGCATAAAGATGTGCCTTGCTCAAGGGCCCAACAGCAGCACCCTGGCAGTAGTGAGGTTTGATTTGGAGACCTTTGGATTACTAGTCCCGTACCCTAACCACTAGGCTACGACTGGCCTATTAAATAAAGAGCAATTAGTTAATACACACTATCGCTGTTCAATGAAAATATGTACCATTTTTGTGTTTTTCACTTTTTGACATGTGTGGACTGTGCGTTTAATTCTCGATCTGAGAATTAGAAAAGAGTCTTAGTCTTTGAAACCCCCTGGATTAAACAAATCCTCGATGCAAAATTGCATTGATGATCTTTTGTAATTAACTTACTCGAGGAATCGTACAGCCCTGGTTACACATTCTATATGTGTTTGAAAAAAAATGCTGGGCAAAACACAACGCTCGCACTTGCACTTGCACACGCACACAAACACACACACACACACACACACACACACACACACACACACGTGTTCAGTACAATGTACAGGTGCTGGTCATACAATTAGAATATCA
>JAYDZG010000024.1:7543220-7564392 GCA_034509265.1 Microcambeva bendego
ACTGTGGGAGGAGACCGGAGTACCTGGAGTAAACACATGCAGACCTGGGACCTTCTTGTTCTGAGGCGACAGTGCTACACTCTTAGCCACCGTTCCACGATCCATAGTACTGTTTCATTTTGTACATTTTTACCAGCAAAGACATCCTCTATACCAACAGCATGCCAGCTTTCATATCAAAACATTTTTCTCAAAGTGTCCTGCAGCTTTGGGCCGTGATGTAAAGAGAGAATACTTAGATGGCTTATTCTTAAACTGACCCTCACAAGAGGACATGGCAGAGGAGAAGTGTTACAAAGTACTATGGACGTATGGGTTGGCCAGGGCATGGCTTATGGGAAAAAAACGCAAGATTAAGCAATTCAAATCAGAAAATACAAAAGAGAACATAGATCATGATATATTATTTTTGATATTGTCCTTTAAGCTGTCTATTACAACGTATACTGGGTCCTAACAGATGTTGTGTAATGCTTTCTCGTAAACAATTTGTCATAAACCATATGCAGTCCTGACTAAATGACGTTAAGAAATCAACTGAAATTCATCTACACAGCTAGCGAACTGAAATATATTCCGCTGTCTGCTTGTAGCGTTCGTGCACGTGAACACAAAAAGCGAGAGAGCGCCACCTACAGTCACGGAATACGACGGTCACAGAATTCGGTATAACACCGGCGCAGCGACCAGATCTCTCCTGACCGTTTTTGGGATCTGCTCCCTAGTCACAACAATAACAGTGGCTAGCTTAGCACATGAGAAATCATTCTCTACCTCCAGTATTATTTCCTTCCAGAATGTAATCAATCGCAATTTATTTGCGTATAAAGCACAACAATAATGAGTTCGGCCGCGGTAAGTTCATTTCAGTTTTTATCTTGTTCGCGTACGTGGGAGTACATAGCAACATTATGATGATGTGAAACGTTAGCTTTTGTGCGGTAATGCTAACGGCTAATGGAAGTCTCCGATTAATGTGATAAAACTCACCTAACTTTTGTTTTATAATGGCATTATGGCGCAGGATGTTAACTAAATACGACCAGATGTTCATATACAATGATATGTTTGTTGGCTCATTTAAATTCATTATAAGCATTCTGCTTCAGCCATGTGTGTAAGAAACATTTGTATTTTCGCCCATTCATGGAGAAACAGTAGTTAGTTTAGTTTATGTAATACAGCATACCTTTTTAAAAATGATTAAATATGGCAGTAAATACTGTTAAACATTTACAAGGTTTGGTAGTAAGTTCTGTTAACACCCGGATCCAATTCATGTAGAAGCTGCTATTGATGTTTACACGAAAAAAAGCCATGTGTGAGGTGTATACACTGTTCAGATCAAACAGCAGACTTCATGGGCCCAAAAGATGATGCTCAGATTCTTCATGCATCTTAAAAAGGTTGACACTTTAAAGAAGTACCTAGCAGCATATGTTACACTAATACAGATACCTCTGTAATTATCATTCTGATCATAAGTGTTTGATTTCCTATTAAAATATTATTAAGTGCAAGGCAAGATTGCACCTGAGAGAGGATGCAAAAGATCAGAAACCAGTGATGGATACAAATTATTTTAATTATGTTCAGATACAGAAAACTAGATTCTGCATGGTTTGATAGTGCATTATTATTATTATTATTATTATTATTATTATTATTATTATTATTATTTAATTTTGTAATCCCAGTCAAATTTCCCACAAATTACAAAGTCTTTCAGCAAACGTGGCCGCTGATGCTATTTTACTTTTGTTTTTTCCTTTAATGTCAATAAGGAAATCTTTATTTCTTATTTTGTCGTTTTAGCATTGATTGTAAAATGCATTATAATGTACTACATCTGCACAAATAGGTTAATGATATGCTAATGTGTTTCATGTAAAACATGGTCAAATGCAAAGGTGAGGAGTAATATATGTGAAAATGAGGAGTTTGCCACACCTGAAATTCTGTATGTCAGCTTTATAAATCAGTTCTATCTTTATTCTTGAATCTCACCAATTTGAGGCAGCTGTGGCATGATGGTTAGAGAACTTGTGATAAGATGGTTAGAGAACTTGTGATAAGATGGTTGCCAGTTTGATTCCTAGAGCCAGCAAGTCATGACTGAAGTGCCCTTGAGCAAGGCACCTAACCTCTACTTGCTCCCTGGGCGCTGTAGCTAGGGCTGCCCACCGCTCCGGGCACATGAGCTCACCACCCTCTAGTGTTCACTCGTGTGTGTTTATATATGTGTGTGTTTCACTTTTAATGTATTTATTTTTGCATGGCCCCTGAGCAGTGAGGACTTCCAACCTGTTGATTTCCCACCACCACTGGAAGGTGCAGGAGGAAAATGGGTTCCATTGAGCCAGTCATTTTTCTGTTGCTGTTCCTTTACATGTCCATTGAAAGTTGGGCAGGAGACTGTAAAGGACAAAGGCAGGTTCTCAGAGGGCCTCCAGGATATGTCTCAGATGGCCCTGGAAATTACTCTGTGAATGGAAACTGTGAATGGCTCATCACAGGTGAGTGTAAAAACATTTGAATTGAGTCAAAGAGTACAAAAGGCACAATATTCACTAATACTGAAATATATTGCAATTAGTTTGTCAGGCATCAGTAAGGCTCAAATAAGGATGATTTTTTTTACTCATAATATAAGAGTATTAAGGTCACCTGATCATCAAATTTACATAAAATGTATAAGTTATACACATTCTCAACCTCAGTAGTAATTATAAGTAACTAATAGAAATACATATCACAAGGATCCACAGTTTAATATACTAGCTAAACAAAACAGAAATTAAAATTGTCAGCTTTCATTCAACCTGGCTAGCTCTCAACCGACACAATAGCACTTGTCTAATTTGGAGAGGGTCAGATGAGGTTTTTTCAAATTGCCACTTTAAATAATCTCCTCTCGGTCAGGTCAGGGGTAGTACAGGTGTACAAGAAGAGAAAATGTACAAGAAGAGAAAATAAAATATAGAATTGTATTGTCTTGTAAAATCATAGTTTGTCTTGTAAAATCATACATAACGTACTATACATACTTTATAGCACATAGTGGCTGAGTGTATAGCACCATTGCCTCACAGCAAGAAGGTCCTGGGTTCGATCCCCCGGTGGGGTGGTCCAGGTCCTTTCTGTGTGGAGTTTGCCTGTTCTCCCTCCGTTTTACTCTGGGTGCTCCGGTTTCCTCCAACAGTCTAAAAACATGCAAGTGAGGTGAACTGGAGATACTAAACCCACAGCTGTGTTTAATAGCCTAGTACTAGCTGTAGCCTAGTGTTTAAGGTACTGGACTAGTAATCTGAAGGTTGCCGGTTCAAACCCCACCACTGGAAGGTTGCTGCTGTTGGGCTCTTTAGCAAGGCCCTTAACCTTCAATGAGATATACAGATATACAGAATTTAGCTTTATAGAAAAACAACAAATTGTCCAAAAATTAAAAGGCAGAGTGCAATAAGGCAAGATATGTATATTTGGCCCTCTGTGAAATTCCTTAGGTATTGTTTGATCTGTATTTAGGTCCTAATATAAAGGTGTTATAAGGAATAGATGTAGTATCATATAATAATACTTTTTTTTTTTTCTTCTTTTAGCACCCGGCAGCCATTATCACATTGTGCTCAACTTTACATTCATGGACACAGAGTGCACCTATGATTACCTTTTTATCTATGATGGCGATTCCTATCAGAGCCCACTTCTTGCCAGTCTCAGTGGTAATACTCTACCCCAGCCGATAGAAGCTAAGTCCGGCAAGGTGATATTAAAGTTTTTACTTTGCATGGTTGTTATTGTGTGATGCAGTATTTTGGTGGTAATGATGTTATATTCTCGAAATTAAAAGTCTGAACTGTTTTTAATGTTTTAAGCGGCATGGTTAAGTCATTTTGCTGCAAAAATGTTGTTTAAAGATTTAACTTGTACTTCATGAATTCTCAATGCTCCAGTATTCAGTAGGTTTCCACAATATGTTTTAAGCTTCACATTCACACACACATTCAGGGCCCCGAAAGCCCTTTAGTGAAAATGTGTTCTATGCTGTATTCTACTTGAATTTATTTTTAATAAGAGTGCATATGTCGTGCCCCCTTTCCACCGAATCGCTTCTGGTTCCGTTCCTGGTCGCTGACCTCATTTGGAACCGGTTCATTGTGTCCCCTGTAGCGTTCTACTCCACAGCATTCTTGGTTTTTCTCCTGTGGGCGTGTAGAGGTTTCACTTTACGAGAGATTTTATTTTTTTAAAGTTCATATGATTACATTTTGCTGTCTGTTTCAGATGACCTGTGTGGTATGAAGCAATAAAAGTGACCCAGAAAGAATCGTCACTTAACGTGATTTTTGTACTAAAATTAGATGAATTTCAGGAGTACCGAGCGATTATAACCAGTAATGACAGACAGTATTAATTTTATTACATTAATCCAAGTATTGCTTTTGTTTCATGTTGCGCTTTTCACGACCGTGAGATTGTATAAACAGACATGAAGTAAATCTAGATGAACACATACGTGTGCATGTTCGATCAGGTTTTATTGTTATTTCACATAAATATTTGTTAGTTTTCTGTAACTTCAGTGTTTTACAGAGTGCAGAGTAAAGTGGGTTTTTTTGCGGTGAGATAAACGCTGAACGTTTCTCACACGTGAAAGATCTAAAGAAAACAATAAATGATTAACATGTTTACGTCTCCTTATCACTAATAGTTCTGCGATGCTTTTTGCATAAAAACGAACATCTGTAACACCAGCACAAATGCTCGCACCTCATGTACATACACCTATTTCTTTTAATATTTACTGTGTTTATAAAACCTTTTGCAATTTCTTTTACATATCTTTCTAAAAAAAAGCCATGAATGTATGTTTTACCCCATCGTCTACTGTTACTGAGGTAATCTGCTTATATAGTATTGTATTTTGTTTCCAGATGCTAATCCACCTCTTTAGTGATGCCAACTACAACTTACTGGGTTTTAATGCCACCTACACGTTTTCACTTTGCCCTGGAGATTGTGGCGGTCATGGACGCTGTGATTCCGCCTCATCTCGCTGTCAGTGCCATCAGGGCTGGGGAGGGACACACTGTACGATACCACTCTGCTCCACAGACTGCACGAAACATGAACACAACCAGTGTGATAAGGTTGGTGTGTAATTATTTATTTTTATTTATCTAATTCATTTACAGCTGCATCTAGCGATTATTTTTGTTATCGGGTGAGTGATCGAATAAGAACATACATTTGATCTAGACGTTTAGACGTCTCTTAGAACAAACTCTTAATTAACAAACTATGTTCAACAATATTGAAATAATGGGCATTTTCACAGAAGGGGGAGCGTTGCCTCTGCGGTTCAGGTTTTGTTGGAAAGAACTGTCACCTGAATCTACGTGACAACAGTGGTACTGGAAGGTGGTTTGGAGTGAACCCTGGAGACTGGAGTTTTTCTCCTCGGACTGCGTCAGGTGGCGTTTACCTGCACTCTACTAGAAACCTCTACATGTTTGGAGGTAATTTGGTTTACTTGCGAAATAACTTGGAACAACTAATAGCTGTCACTAAAACACTAAAAGCTAAGATAATATAAACAAGTTAAATTATGCAACATCTATAAATAGGCTGCACACATACATAGCCATGGTACCTTAGGAAATAATATATAATGAAACAAATATACTTGTATGCAAACTAACACTGAGTTTTGAACACTGCCACAAGTGTCCCTGGGATACCTGAAGACTAGCTCCACCCCCTTATTCGCAACAGCGGCGGACTTCACAATACTGTGTGTTAAATGTAGAACAACATCCATGTACTACTTAATAATATAAAATGTGCAAAAGGTTAAAGTTGAATATATAAAAGTTTAAATTACATCGCAAATATATACTCACGAATCAGAATCCTGAATAACGCATGTGGTCTCTTAAGTGGTAAAATAAGTGGTCTAATTTTCTTCCATGACTATATACAGGAATATATATATATATATATTCCTAGAACTTTGCCGAGACGTTAATGCTCGAGTTTAGGTTGAGTAAAATATGTTTTGTACTGAGCTGATTAAAGTAACTCTTAACTCAGTTACTCCCGGGAGAGGAGGATTACAGCCATCGCACAACCTTTTTTTCGTGTGTCATAGGCAATTTCAGTGCCAAGCACACCAGCATAGAGAGTCTGAACTCCCTGGTTCAAATCTTGGCATAGCCGGTGGGCAAGGTGCCATCCGAGCCTCTAGGTCGCACAAACCAGTGCGTCATAGTGCCAGACCTAAGTCAGGATATAAAGGGGGGTTGCACCAGCAAGGGCAGGTTCATATGAGGATCTGTTTCAGAGAAATCTGGAGAGTAACACAACGATCTCTGTTCTCCATCAGTTCATACACTGCCAATCATGTCCATGTAGTTGCCCAGCTAGCTGACATTCAAAATCTAGAGCTTAAGAAATTGTAATGTTCTTACCTGCAACAGACTACAATACCTGAGATGGCAAACAAAAAGCAAATGCTTGTTTTAAACCAATAAAAAGTAAAACAGAGGATTAAAAAAATGATCAGTCAATTAAGAACAACAATAGGTCAGACGGTACCTCATGAAAAAATAAATAGAGATTTAGGCATTTTTAGAGGGAACTTGGCCTATATATGTTCAAGCACCTTTGGGGAACCATTTATTTTAATGTGAGGTGTTTTACAGGTTTTGACTTGAACAAAGCACTCGGTGACCTTGTGGAATACAATTTTTCAACCAATCAGTGGAAAAGGAAGCTACATTCAGTTGCCCCGGTAAGATGACTGTTGACTTTATAGTTTTGTCATGTTCATTTGTATGTTCGTGAATTTATTTTGTGATTTGCTCTCTTTTAATGTAAGGCTGCCCGACATTCTCACACTGCAGTAGAATGGCAGGGTAACATGGTGGTCTATGGTGGTGAGCTTAATAACCACTCATTGGCCAGTGATGTGTGGTTGTACCAGCCTCAGGAAAATGACTGGCTGCAGCTTGGGCAGCTAAATGCTCCAGGTGCTCCTAAGCTAGCTAATCATGCAGCAGCTGTAGTGGATATCTATCTGTATGTATTTGGGGGTAAGTGTGATTACAATAATTACAATCAATTTAGCTAAAGTTAAAACATTCTTGTCCAACAAATCCCAACACATTAATGTGTTATTATCATGCAGCAAAAAAATCTGTAATAACTATTTCTTCTTCTTTACCATGGTCATGCAGTAGTTTGTATGTCAAGAAGTCTTAAAGACTAAAAAACCTCTTCTTGCTGCTGAATCCTGAACAAAACGAAGACTTAATGAGACTTAAATGTTTTACTATTCTATTTGGTATTTTAAACAAATGTGAATGAGGAAAAGATGTTATTTTTTCTCAAGTGTAAACTAATACAAAGCAATGCACATGTTCTTTTTTTAAACAAAAACCCCCTGCAAAATAATTACCATTAATATAATGGTAATTACCATGAACAAAGGGTTAACTTTGTGGAAGATGAAGCGTAACCATGTACTTTTTCTTTTATCAAAAATAAACAATAATCTCTTTGTCCTCTACAAAATATGAGCTTGATGCCACTGCATCAAAATGTGCGACTGTAACAGTACTGTACTGTAACCTACCAGCAGGTCTACCCAATTTAAGTTACTTATTGCCATCTTCAATTGAAAATCAAATTAACCAAACAAGCACATCGCTATATTTTTGCATCCTAGTTTTCAGGATTTTTTTTTAAATAACCTTGATTTATACTACTTTCACACAAACCTTTCCCCAGCCAAAGCCCAGACCTAAAATTTATCAATCATCCACGGTCAGAGATTCTTACCATCCGCTCTGGCAGGCCTTAAAAGCTTCTGCCATGAAAAATAAGATAAATTGCCCTGAATACAACTGGATACCTTGAATATGTTTTATATCCTGCCCCTGATTTCTGTCTTGCCGATATTTGATCACAGATATTCACAGACTGGCAGGTCTGTGCCTTTCCAGTTATTGACCAATCAATTGTTATTTTACAATAAGCAACCCTGATTACCTTCTAAACACATATTTATATATATATATATTTATTTATATCTAAACATATTTAACACTTATTCTATTTATCTGGCACTACATTTCATTGGCTTGTTCATCCTATAGGACAATTCAGTGTCTTCAATTAAGCTGGTGGCAAGGATCTGGACCACCCAACCTGGGGATCAAACCCAGGACCCTCTTGGTGTGAGGCGACAGAGCTACCCACTAAGCCACCGTGCCACCCAAATACTGAAAAAAATTGAAATCAGAAAATTTGAATCTGCAATGGGGCCACAACAAATAAATGCATCAGGTGTCTGCCTTTGGCCAAATAGTGTCACTTGGTACAATGGTTGCGCTGGGCAATTTATTCAGTGCATCATAGACAATAACACGATTTTCTGACTGCAGTGATACAACCATGATATCTTATTCTGATCAATTTCTCTGTTCACAGGCCGTACGGAAGAGGACATGTTCTCTTCCTCTCTCTATCGTTTTCATTTAGTAGATAGGGTTTGGGAGATGGTGCAGCCCTATGGAGGAAAGCCTCCCGCTACTGCAGGTCACAGCATGGTCTTTCACACTCTATCCAGGACTCTTTTGGTGTACGGGGGGCACAGACCTACCACAGCCAGGTACAACAAGGACCCAAGCTCAAGTGTTAATTCTTAATGTCAGAAAGAAGTAAATGTGAAGAGGGTTTTATATGAATCTCTCGTCTTAACCAGATTTAGTGTGAGGGTAAACTCAACAGATATTTACCATGTGGACAAACGTGTTTGGACCTCCCTCCGGTCTCGTTACCCAGCCCATGGACCTCGTGAGAGAGCCTTCCATTCAGCCACCATCATTGGAAATTACATGGTGGTCTTTGGTAAGAGCAAGTGTCTAGGCTGTTTTATATTGTCCATATAGTGTTTGAACTAAATTGCTGGCCAGGTTTTCAAATATTTCCTGATTTTTTTTTTATATATTAAATAAATATTCAGGTGGAAATGTGCACATCCATTACTTGGAAGAGAAGTGCTATGATGAAGAGATCTTCTTTTACCACCTGGGTTGCCACCAGTGGGTTTCTACAGGAGAAAGTCACATTCACCGTGAGTATTATAATAATCCAGAAGTAAAACAGGATGAAAATGTGATGACTGTTGCCCAAGTAAAAACAAAACACTATACTTTTTTTAATGAAAATAATGAAAACTTATCTTTAGGGCGGTACGGTAGCTTAGTTGGTAGAACTGTCGCCTCACAGCAAGAAGGTCCTGGGTTCGATCCCCAAGTGGGGTGATCTAGATCCTTTCTGTGTGGAGTTTGCATGTTCTGCCGTGTCTGCGTGGGTTTCCTCCGTGTTCTCCGGTTTCCTCCCACAGTCCAAAGACATGCTACCAGGTTAATTGGAGACACTGAATTGTCCTGTAGGTACCTGCAATGGACTGGTGCCCCATCCAGAGTGTTGCTGTGTGCATTGTGCCCGTTGAAGAGCTGGGATAGGCTCCAGCACCCCTTCACGACCCTAATTGGTCTACCACTGACCTAAACATAGCTGGAGTGGGCAGCTAATTCAATCTTGCAAATGGTATAGTGCCAGCCAGTACAGTTACCCATACAGCTTGTTCAGAAGGGTTTTTTAAAGAACTTATAGCTATTACAAGTTGCTAACAGAATAGGCTTTACATTTACTGCAATGTAATCTTGCATTTATCGATTTGGATGTGACGCTGAGCATGTACACTCAGCTTCTTTGGACGACCAATGCGAGGTCTGTTCGGAGTGGACCCTGCTCTTTTAAAACGCTGGATGATCTTGCCCACTGTGCTGCAGCTCAGTTTCAGGGTGTTGGCAATCTTCTTGTAGCCTTGGCCATCTTCATGTGCAACAATTCGTCTTTTAAGATCCTCAGAGAGTTCTTTGTCATGAGGTGCCATGCTGGAACTTTCAGTGACCGGTATGAGAGACTGTGAGAGCTGTACTACAAAATTGAACACACTGGCTCCCTATGCGATGAGAGTCAGCTGTGACTAAACGGATAGTCAATCATTAAGTTGCACACAGACTACTTTTCATTGTGTCAAAGTATCATTTTGTCAATGTTGTCCTATGAAAGGATATACTTAAATATCTGCTGAAATGTGAGGGGTTTACTAAGAAATTAGTAAAATAGTACTTTCCTTAGTAAAGTAATTAATCTCATTTGCTGTAATTAATTGTGATTAATCACATTTATCATAACAGACATTGAATGTTATCATAACACTCACAAATGGAGTAAAGCCAGTGTAATAATAAAGTTCATTTATCATGCAACGTTTTGAAGTTAAACTTGATGCCTGAAAAAAATCTTTATCCAGCGTCACAATGGTCTGGTTTCTCACGCAGTCATAGTTTATCCACCACAGGAAGTAAACATGCAGCTGCGTTCATTTATTTGAATGCGTTGAACATTTCAAATTAATCACAATGATTAACATGTTTACTTTGACAGCACTAGTATATAAGTGTATACATGCACATTCAAGGAGATTTCGTTGTACACTTGTGCAATGACAACAAAGGCATTGTATTCTACAATAAAAAATGTTTATGATTCTTTAAATGTAATAGGAAGCCAAGCAGTGAGGGGACGCTATTCCCATGTTGCTTCTGCGATGGACGGCCGTGTGCTGCTAATTGTCAGTGGCTACAGTGGAGTTTCCCTTGGGGACCTGATGGCATATAAAGTCCCTTTATTTGTGAGCAGTGACCCTGGAGATCGAGTAAGTAAACTTGGTGACCACAGACCTAATAACAGTAACCAGTAAGTTAATGCAATTTTAAATACAGTCAGCCACAACGCAGCTCCATCTACAGCACAGAAGCCCATGCCATACTTATGGCATTAAAATGTGCAGAAACACAAAATCTTTATATCCACAGACTCCCAATCATTTATGCTGGGTATCATGGCACAGTAGGATTGAAGGAAAGGAAATGTATGAAAAATGAATAAAAAATCGACAATCATAGAAACTGAATGGAACGCTCAGACCACCAAACTTCACGAAACCCAAATGTCAATGCTTAACCAAGGACTCATACACAAGATGTAGTATTGGCCACACTAGAGTTACCCCCAAATACCCAGTAAAAGGAAAAAAACCCAACCTGGGAAATCTGCCCAACATATTTTGGTACAATGCCCTAAATACACAAAGTGCACTAACACCATAAAAGAAATCCTTATACAAGAACAGTTTTAACCTCACAACCATAATAAAAAGGAAATATAAAATGGACCAAAGAATAAAGACAAGATAAAGTAAATTGCTTAGATAATACCATTAAATGACACACGTTTATGTAAAACTTAATAAGAAAAAGTAAGACGTAGTGGTTTATACATAATGGTTGAACAGGCTTTAATACACTCTTAGTAATAAAATATGAGACTTTTTTAAAGCACTTTTTATTCTGTGAGTGAGGTAAGTAAGGATTGCTTGTATGTTTGACAGGATGCAGTCTGTGCGGAGGCTCCTGATGAAAGAATGTGTCTTAAAAACCCAGAATGCAGCTGGTGCGAGGGTCGCTGTAGGGAGTACCAGCCAAGTGACCCAGTAAGACCTTTAATTCTTTGTTTTTTTTGTCAGTTTTTTCTTTTCTTTTATAACTCTATGGCTGCACAGCAGAATCATTTTCCAACACTTGTGTTTGTCCTCAGTGTGGGAGCACTGGCTGTTTGGGTCTGGCGCGGTTTCTTTCTGATTGCCAGTCATGCTTGGTATTCAGTGGAGTGCCCAACTCTCTTCCTCGTGCTCCTGGGGATTTTGGCTGGTGCGTCCAGAACGATTCCTGTTTGCCCGTCTCAGGTACGAGTTAAGAGAGAAATCTCAGTAGTTACTTTTGTTGTGAATGTGCAACCTCAGATACCATGCAAGTCAGGATTTCAGGACATAATTATCATTATTTGTCTTGTGAAATACTCACTTGTGTGGTTTCTTGTGGTTGTAGGTTGGTTTCTAATGTTGTGTAATGTTCACTTTTTGTATGTTGATCAAATCTGACCTCTCGCAGAGCGTAGTGCATGCCGCGTGGACCAGATCTCGGGGGCGTACGGCTGGTGGGGGGAGCGGACGAGTTTCCTGACCTCCCTCCCCTTCTGTCGCACCGAGAACTATGTCCCGGGACTGCACCTGCTTACCTTTCAGCACCCGCGCAATCATTCTCAGCCTGACAAGGTACTTCAGGACTTTTACAAAAAAAATCTGATTTAACTTTTAGGATGTATTAGCTTTAAAACGATCTATGAAGTTAAATCTTTTTTTGTTAAGTTGTTAATTTACATGTTTGAATATCTTTGAATTTTCATTCCAGGTGTCCATTCTGAGAAGCGCTTCCATCATCCTCAACCCATCCACTGAGATCGATGTCACCCTGCAGTTTCGGGGTTTTATTCACCCACTGTTGGGGGCCCCCCCACCTGCTTCCCCTCCACAGGAGACTGTGGCGATGTGGGCTCGAATTCAGAAGCTTCACTTTACTGTTAAAATGGCTGCAGGTCCAAACTCTGCCCATCTGGTAAGAAGATAATCCTTGCTGATGTTTGAACTTTTGGTTTGACACACATCTGCACATTTGTTACTGAATCAATATTTCATTTTAACATTTTATGATTTTTAAGACTCTTTTTAATATTGTTTTAATATTTGTCCATGTCCAGTTTTCAAATACTTGAAAGTGAATGTTTTAATGGCTTAAAATTAATTTCTTATTCCTTACACTATACTTACACGAAGTATACAAGGAGCGGTGGGCAGCCCTAGCCATGGGGCCTGAGGAGCAGGTGCCTTGCTCAAGGGCAATTCACCCATAACCTGTCGGCCCTGGTAATCGAACCGGCAACTTACGAATCACAAGCCTGGTTCTCTATCCAGAGAATATAGAGAATGTGTTATTTTTATAATTGTGTGTTTTGCACAAAAACTGCAGTGTAGCAACATTATTTTATATCCATGTATGTTTTCTATTAAGAAAAAGCTCCATTGTTTACAAGTACAATGATAAAAGAAAAAAACCCTAAATCTTCTGATAATTTTGCAAAGATCAGCTGTTTTCTCCAAAACACCTCAATGAGACGAACATTTTCTTTATTAACTGCCAACAATTGTTGTAGATGAATGGAAAAAATAGTTTTTCAATAATTGTAATTATAAAAACAGATCTTGTTTTTTTAAAACGTTTAGATGGTTTAACAAGGTCTTCTACACATCATTTTGTTAGATGTGTTTGTGAACATATCGTATCTTCCAGCATTAGACATTAGGGTCGAGATCGAACCACATATTTAACATAAAATAAAAATATCATATTTTTATTATGTAAGAGTAGATACAAGATGGAAGCACTGATTTTATAGATTTTGAGGTGGAGCTTGAAAGACTTGGAGTGGACTTTACCAGTTGAACAAAGTTTTTTTTTCTTTACCTACTTTATTTGATCTCAACAATAAAGCCCACCTGATAATGTGACACATAAGGAACGATTAAAAACATATATTTTGAGTTGACATTTTTCCTTATGTTATTTCCATTCATTCACATATAGAACAAGCGTTTTTGAAAATCCAATGTTTAATGAAGACATAATAAATACAATTATTGGTGTTTATTCAAGAGAACTAATTTTAGAAATAAATTTCATGTTGTAGCTTATCATTTCTATTGCCATTTGCCAGTACCTGTTAGAATCCGATATCGCACGTCATAGTTGATGTTTTTATTTGTTTTGCAGACTGATGTTCTTGGACGCTGGTCAGCTCAAGAAGAGAAGGAAAGCCGCTTGCTGTCACGTCCTGACGGTTTTCGCCTGTTCCAGAACCTGACCCGAGGCAACCGTTATTTTATACAGGCAGAGGGCTACTTGAACAGCTCTGCTTCTGGCCAGACCAGCGAGATGGCCCTCACCTGGAATCGAACTGCTATACCTGGAGGAAGTGTATGTTTAAAATGTTCAAAAAGTTTTCCACACGATCAGCTGTTTTGTCTTAAACCCAAATGGAAAGTTACTTGGCATATGTTACTAATAATCATTTGTTTTCTTTCTGCTTCAGGAGATCTCATTCCTGTTCTTGGAGCCATATCGCTCAGAGTTGTGTTACACCTATCGTTCTTGTTTGGCTTGTCTGTCCGATCAGTCCTGTGGTTGGTGTGCCACCACCAACACGTGCATGCTGCGCTCCAATGTCACTGATGAGCTTTGCCTGAATACGCAGGGAGAAGAGCACCACCTGCTGCTCAACCCGCAGCACTGCATGCTGTGTGAAGAGTACAGAGACTGCAGGGCCTGCACTCAGGTACAGTATGGGCAGGGATGCACATAACATTTTTGGTTTAGTAATTAAAGGAGCACCTGAAGACACTATCCTAAAAGTGCATATCACACCCTCTGTTCTTCTCTCCTCACTTTCTTCCTGCCTTTCAAACATGGTGGATGATAGATTGTTTAATGTCATGAAGCTTCTCTTTAAAACAGTAGAATCATATGAGAATAATAATAATAATAATTATAGAAAAAATATTAAAATAAAAAGTAATTCAGATTTATTTCTTTTTATGACATGATTGCGGATTAACTTCTACCAGCAGAGGGCGACAGAGGAAGGCAACGTTTATTTTGACCGTGCACATGCGCACCGCTTATATGCATTATATGAGTATGAGTGACATTCAGTTTACAATTTACAGATATTTTTACTTAGTTTTTAAACCTTGGGGTCACTTGAGATGCAGATGTGCTTGAGGAAGTTCTTACAAAGCCAAGTTTTGTTCGTTCCATGTCTAGTTTTGGTCGTAGACATCGAACAAACTTACAAAGCTATTTGAAGCTCATCTCACGAGCCTAATATGTCTTGCTCCAAATTTTGATTGGGTGTGGGATCAGACTACAGGAATTTAGCTCGATTTTGACACAAATTTCCAGCGTTGGAACCGAATGTGAGCGTCGGGGACGAACCGTTGTGTATTGTGACATCATTAAAGATCAGCGACGTGGCGCCTGGGACTCCCCACAACACCACGAAAAGTCTAGCATGGTACAATTTTATTTGGATATTTTCACCTGTCCTGACATTTCCTCTTCGTAACACCCAGGAACGGGTCCACAATCATCTTTTCTTGTTTTTCTTTTTCTTTTCGGAACACAAAACTGCTAGCGCTTCTGTAACCATGATTGACAGTTTCTTGACCTGCAACTCCGGCGAACTCTGAACTCATGCAGGAGCGCGAATGATGATCGGTCCGTGTCAAACAGAGCTAATCTGACATGGTGAACATTGTGAAAGACAAAAATATCCTGTAGTCTGATCCTGACATTTACGTGACTTCACCGTGGCGTCACTGGCCAAGTAGACTTCAGTACTTCAGCATTTATGTTATTTATGTTATTCATTATTTATTAATGATTATCACCTTGTAGGATCCTTACTGCGAGTGGCAGATTAACTCTAGTAAGAAGGGAGATTACCTATGCAGTCGGCGTGGGAGACTGGAAGGTTCCATCCGGGATCCGGCCGGCTGTCCTGTAGTCTGTAACCAGTGAGTACGCTGATCATTTAATTTGGTTGATTTCTGTTGTGCTAAACATTTTACCCTTGTGAGATGTGCCATGACAACTGCTTCATCACCTTTACCATTCTTTATTCATCCGTAATAGGAGGAGAACGTGTAGTGAGTGTCTGTCTAACTCTAGCCAGTGTGCCTGGTGCGAGTCTGCTCAGACTTGCTTTTACTTTGCTGCTTACCTCACTAAATTTCCATACGGGGAATGCAGAGACTGGTATGATAGGTAAGATACTAACAGTTAGCGTTGTTTTATGTTGTTCAAATCAACTGCACACATAAAGTGACTAAATCTTGAAGTGTGAGACATTGAAGTTTTTATTGTACTATAAGTAAATCTTTTGTGTCGGTCTGTGTAGTGTTCACTCAGTTCCTCAGTGTAAGCAGTGCTCAGCTTTAGCCACATGTTCAGAATGCCTGCAGACGTTTCAGTGTGGCTGGTGTGGAGATTACAGCAACCCCACCTTTGGCAGGTAAGATGAAGACATGGTTTCATCACACGCAGAGTGAAATCATTGATAAACTGTTAAAGATGATTTATTTATTATTTTTTACCAGGTGTTTAAAAGGAGGCTGGGGTGGAATGATCGACCCATCTGTGGCCAACTGTACTGTTGCGGTTGCTGAAGTAAAGGCATCAAGGTAAACCCATAATCTTATTATCATCCAGACATGAACGGTGATCAAAATTAAAATGATTAAAACGACCCTTTGTTCCGTCCCCACTTGTAGTCCCGAGCCCCGGACCTTATCACCACCACGACTGTTGGAGTTTGAGATTGAACTGGAGATGTTGGAGGGGGTGGAGGGGGATGGAGAGGCCGTGTGGTCCTATGCTTCTTGTCCTGATGTCGAAGAGTGCCGGCTGGGCCTCCACACGTGCCACCCCTCAGCCACCTGTGTAAACACGCCGACTTCCTACGAGTGCCACTGTGAGAGAGGCTTTACTGGAGACGGGGAGCGTTACTGCAACCAGACGTGAGACCTTGAGATCTTAACCTAAGTTCTTTAGAACCTCTCACATTAAACTCCATGTCTGAGTGACCCTCCCCCCATGCATGAAATATGCCTCCTCTGACACATTCTCAGTACAGACTATATTTATCACCTCCACGAGTCAAGTTCATTCGCCAAACAATATTGTGCAGATGGCCAAAAATATGGAAACACCTAAAACTTAATTTTTGTTATAAAAGTTTATCCAGCTGCAGCTGCACACGAACTCACCAGAAAGTTCGTAAACTAACTTAGAATAGAATATATATATGTATTCAAATCATGGGTAAACAGATGAAATTAGTAATGAGTTACTTCCAAGCCAAGTTTAGACTAGTGATAAAAGTGAAAGTGTTTCCACTATTTTGGCCCCCAGTGTACACCTTGTTGAGGACTGTTCCTCAACCCTGTGCAGGCGTTCTGAGTCCGCCAGCTGAGGTCGTAATTGCAGCAGCGAGGGGATTGAGAATTTGGCTTAGCCCACTCTCAACAACAGCCAATGGTCATTCCCAGCCACCCAGCCCAGCCGAAGAGGCAGAGTTGTGCTTCCATACCATGTACTGTATTCAGAAACTTAAGTGTAGTGCACGAGCATTTAGTACCGCTGCAGCACTTGATTTATACCCAATCAGCTAGCTTACATGCAAATAGCGTGATCCAGACTATAATCTTTGTCAGACATAACTAATAACTTCTCCTCCCGCCCTCACCCTTTCCAGCAAAAATATTAAAGTGCAGAAACTTTGCAAATATCCTTTGTGTATTTTTTAGCTTTTTGTTTGGTTTAACTTTACAGCACACAAACAAGAAATCGATGACATTTTTAATTTAACCATCATGCTTGATTTGTATTTTTGCTTTATAGATGTGTTAACGAATGTCGTAAAGGCAAGTGCAGTGGCAGCCCACGGTTTGAGTGTGAATGCTCACTGGGTTGGACCTCAAATCGAGCCATTCAAAACCTGAGCGGTGTGGAGTGCGACGTTGACTGTGGATGTAACTTTCACAGCACCTGCAATGCCGCAGTAGGAGTCTGTGACCAGTGCCAGGGTAAATCCTCAATGTTCAGTGTAGACTTTGAGTACTTTTTTTATTAACGTTGCAATCAGATCAGACATAAAATTAGAGCCAGATTCCTAATCTTGTGTTGGTCCATGGTGGAACAAACTGTGATGCACCGTGAATTCTGACACTTCTTTCAGAAGCATCATTAAATTCTTCAGCAGTTTGAGCTACAGTAGCTCATTGGTGCATTGGACCGTACATGCGGCCTTGGTTGACATTATGATCGATACTTACCACTTTACTGGCCCACTTATCTAGCCATCACGATTTTGGCCTTGCCAAAAACAAAAACTCGCTCAAATTGTTACGCTTGCCTTTTTCCCCGCTTCTAACATGAATTTTGAGGTAATAATGTCCCCTTGCTGCCTAATATATCACTTATATATAAGAGAGACAATCACTCTCACTTAACTAGTTAGTTGTCATAATGTTAGGCCCGGTCGATGTAAATGGTCAGGGCATGTTTACCACGCCTTTCCCTGTTGGTAGCTGTTATTTCTGGTATGTGTCGCTTTAATTTGTTAAATCTGTTTAATCAATTATTCTTTTATTTTTTTAGACTGGACTACAGGACCACACTGCGAGTACTGTCGTCCAGGGAGTTTTGGTTCAGCATTGGCCGGTGGTGAAGGATGTGTGCCCTGTGAGTGTAATGGACACGGTGACCCACTTCAGGGTTACTGCCACAATCAAACAGGCCAGTGCTACTGTACACACCATACACACGGAGCACACTGCGAATTCTGCCTGTCTGGCTACTATGGAGACCCAAGGTAAACATTGATGTAGGCTCAAAATAAAGAAATATGTTCTTAGGTTTGCTCCCAGAGGTTATGATGTTGCATTAGTTTGTTTATTTTTTCTTCCCGTCCTTCTGTCCATCTATTCTTCTTTTGTCTGTCCGTTTTTCTATCCATCCATCCATCCATCCGATCGCCCATCTTTTCTTACTTAAACCATCTATTCATTTTTTCTTTCTTCCATCTATGCATCCTTCCGATTTTCCTTCAATTCGTCTATCACTCCTATGCATTCGTCCATTTTCCATTTAGGATTTAACAAACAATGAATATGTTTATCCGAGTAAACAATAAATACCTTGATATGTTATTGCAATTATGTAATGTTGCATATGTTTTTTTTTTTTTTCTAGGAACAACGGCACATGTTTTAGGCAGTGTCAGAGTCGTTCTATTGTCTTGTCGTCTTCATCTGGCACCTCACTCCCTCTCTCATCCTCTCTGGGTTGGCATGGAGTGACAGAAGGCCAGGGTGGTCTTTCACACTGCCTGTGGGTTCTCTCAGTCTCTCAGGACCTTAGAGCATGCATGCCGGGCCAACTCTGTCCACCTGTCGCACTGACCCTACATCCAAACTCTTATAGTCATTGCACGGTAAGTGTGTTGTACCTGCCGACGACATGCATAATACGTATAATTGTCACTGATTTAATATAATAAGACTTGTTTTAATGTGCAGAACTCGTATGTGTATGTATTTGATGGGCTGCCACGTTTTCTCAACAATGGTGCGATGCACTCGGACCACAACCTGCTTGGTGCCTTTTGTGGCATAGCTCGAAATCAGCCTATCACAGTTGAAGCCACGTCTGGTAATTAGTTTTGCTGTTTACATTTTAACACTAAGGTACCAAAAAGGACGTCTAATATACACACAAAGAAAGGCTCGTCACGTCTGTCTGTTCATCTGTGTCATTTCAGGTGTGATCTCTGTGTACTTTGAGGCAAACATGTCCTCGACCCATCCTCAGGGTTTTAATGCTTCGTTTTGGGTGCGGCGCTGTACAAAGGAAGAATCTAAAGAAGGCGTACACAACTCTTCTGAATGCCAGGGTCTGGCTCAGTGTCATGAAGGGATCTGTCAATGCTCCAGTGGGTTTGGTGGGCCCCTCTGTGATCGGCCTATCTGCCCCGGGAATTGTGGGTCTTTGGAGGGCAAAGGAATCTGTAATACAGTAAGAGCATGTTTAGAACTTTTGTTTCGCAATAGATTTTTATGATTTTGCTATTTAAGAAAAAAACCCAATTTGCCAGCTTTTATACAACCCTAAATCAGAAAATATTGGGGCAACAGGTCTGAAATGCAGAAATTGAGCTTTATTGAGAACTGTCCGCAATCAAATAATTTCTGTTCTCTGTAAATGTAGTGCATTTATATCTAGGTGTGTTATCGCATTGTTTTATTATACAGTCTCATAAATACTGACTGGATAATTGTTAATGTGTTTGTCAGTTAATTCTTGCTTTGTATATTCTTTAAATTAATGAAACATTCTGTAGCACTACAAGCAAAAAAATAGCAGCAAAGTGCCGAATAATCCCAAATACCTGTTTATGATGGAAACAGCTACGGGTCATGCATTTAATCTGTGTATTGTTATTTTGTTACAGACCTTAGGAGTGTGTGTGTGTGCTATCGGCTGGGCTGGATCTGACTGCTCCTCCGTCTCAGACGCGAACAGTCTTGTGTGGGAAAATCTGCTAGACACACAGCTCACTGCGGTAATACAGAACCTTACACATTATTGCGATCATAAATTCCAGAGAAATTGTCCTTTGCCTAGAGGGTAAATCTTTAGGTCATCTCTCAGGTGCACTGTAGCAGAGTGGAAACATGTACTATGACTTGACAAGTCCAACTTTTACAATTACTTTTGAAGAAAAAAACAATGTTTTCCTCAGGCCATTGAGGAAAATCACCCTTCCAAATGTTGCCAAGTGTTCAGGAGAATTCCTGACATTGTATATGGGTCTATCAGTATCGTTTTGTTATTTACTCCCATGTGAGGGGAACACCTTATGGAGCGAGATGGGCTGCCATCTAAATAGGAAATAAGTTTTGTTTAAGCTTTTGCAGCTTTTTAGTTTAAACTTTTAAAGCTCGGCTTAAGTGTGATGGCTGAGTGAGTGACTGTTGACAAGCTGAAGTTTTAGAAAAGGCAGAAATGGGGGAAATAAAGCAATTTTAAAACAGCAACAACTTATGTAAGGTTAAAGATGATATTAAACAACCCCACGTCCTAGCTTTTAAAAGTATTTTAAACCCACCAGGTTGTTTTTAGACACTGAATTGTCCTGTAGGTACTTGCGATGGACTGGAACTGTAATCAGGGTATAACCTTGTGCCTTGTTTATGCTGGAGAGTTGGGATAGGCTCCAGCACGCCTACCCGACACTGATTACGATAAAGTGGTTTAAGAAAATGAACTGAGCTGAACTGAACTGATAAAATTAGCATATACACTTTATTAGTTTGGGCGGCATTTGTGGCTTAGTGGGTGGCACTGTCACCTCACAGCAAGAAGGTCCTGGGTTTGATCACCAGGTGGGGTGATCTAGGTCCTTTCTGTGTGGAGTTTGCATGTTCTCCTGTGTCCACGTGGGTTTCCTCCGGGTACTCCGGTTTCCTCCCACAGTCCAAAGACATGCCACCAGGTTGATTGGAGACACTGAATTGTCC
>JAYDZG010000024.1:7667686-7677915 GCA_034509265.1 Microcambeva bendego
GTGTCTTTGTTGGGGGTGGGGGGGGTGGGGGTTAGGGGGGGTCAGTACTTGGCAGTCTCTGAGTATCTCAGGTTCTCTCCGGCCTGGGAAAGCGGTCGATATTTAATTGTTATTGCTAGCATGGAACGCACGGAAGCGGTGCCTGTACGAAAATTTCTCATTTATTTTGTATTCTTGTGTTCTACCCTACGCTCTTCACTCCATCACCGTTTTAGAAGAGCTCTAGAGATGTTGGTTGGGGGTATTTAGGCACTTTAAATGGGAAAGAGAAAGGGGGTAAGGAACAGGGACAGCGGATAAAACACACCTCCTTTAAACCAAGTTTCGTCCTTAGGCAGTATCCCCCTTTATCACTTGGACCCCCCTATACAGACACGCGTCCACGGCAGCACCTCCCTCACCCCAACCTGTATCTACCCCCACCTGTCCAAAATGAAAAATCCGTCATTTTCCATCAAACGTCCAACCAAATATTATCTACACTCCATTTCGAGAGATCGAATCTTATTTAGTTCGAGGGATTCGCCATCTGTTTTCAAATTTCATTCCTCTGCGAACTTTATTTTCTTTGACTTTGGACAAAATTATAAAGCGATCGATCCGAAATCTGCCCACAGTCTACATATATTTTCCGCAGTGAAGTATTTTCAGTCGCTGTCTATTTTCACTGTCGTTGGTACTAGATCCGATGCCCTCAGCGCACTTGGTGGCATCACCGAACAGACTGAAAGTTAAGCGCGCACAGTTTGATCAAGAGGGGAACTTTACCCCACGTAGGGAGCTACTCCACTCATTTCTTCTTACAGCTGTCCCTCTCATCCTTTCCCCCTCCTCGGTCCATTCTGACATGCCTCCTATTCTCCTCCTCCGCTGCTGCCGCTCCGTGCGCTGTTGAGCCTGATTCGCCACGTGCACTTTCAGTGGGAGCTCGTCCCGCGCGACTTGTGTTCAACTCACCGCGATTCGGACTTCAAAAACCTGTAGGGTAGGCGACTTTTCATCTTACCCTCAGAGTTAGTATTGTTTAAGGACACGTATTAATACTTATTTTGTTCTATAGTCCAATGTTCTTGGCATCTTAAATCTGCGCTCTTTCCAACCTGTAAGGATGCCAGGGGCTAACAGATCTGAACTTATAGCGCTAATTATACTGAAAGTAAAGACCAAGAATTCAGATGGTTTTTGTCAGCTGGTTTTATTGTGATTTCCAGTCTGTGGTGGTGCAGAGGACCGCTCAACTCTTGAGCCAATGTGAGAACGCAGCGTCAGGTGAGTGTTTCATTGTACTTTCTACAGGACTTAAAGGGTCCATTCAAGCTTTGAACACTACATCTGGCATTTAAAAATACAACCGTGTCTGTAGTTGTAGCTTGATATCTCTTGTAAAATTGATATCTCTTGTAAAATGTTTAGGGCTTTTTCAAAGAACACGATGAAATTACTTTTGGCAACTAGTCTAAAACCACGTCATGTCGTTAAGCTGCTATTTTAGCTGGAGGGTGCGCAAAGACGCAGGAAATTGATTCGAAGGGTGACGCTACTTGCACTTGACTATGCATTCATTAGTTTTAGCTAATTAAGAGAGACAGTCTGTCCATATGCTTTTGGTAATAAAGTTTCTTTAAGTGGGACTACACAATTGAGAGGTGTTATCCTTGCACTGAACTTCAGGTTTGATCAGTTTTCAAGTGCATAGAGGCACTGAGTTGGAGAACTATCTAAATCCAAACCGCAGTCTTCGGCTAATCTTTTCTTTAGCATTCAAAAAAGCCTCTTCAATCAAAAAACAATCTTTCATTGACATAATTACATATATTAGACATGAGAAGAATGATCTCGGTTGAATAGATCAAAATATGTTGGATATTAAGCAAATAAATTACATGTCAATTAATTTATACATTATATAGAGAAACAGCCCTCACAGCTATGGACTGAATGTCCAACAGAAATTTGGAAGCTTTCCTTTGAGTGCTTTGGCTTTATTTTACTTTCAACAACTTGCATAAGATACACTGGCTCATCCAAATTGGCTTCAGGTGAAAGTGAGTAACAGAGTGAGGGCTTGTACAGATGATGGATTGTAACCAGGGTGTAATCTCATCCTTAGCACAGAGACCAAGTGTTAGTGAAAAAAGTTATAAATGAAGTCAGCAATAAAAAGATAAATGAATGTACTGACCACTAATAATGAATGTTATCCTAGTGTGCATATTCCCGCTTTACTATATGAAAAGAATTGATCATCATTCATGATGTCAATTAGTCTGCCAGTTAATTGAGTATGTGCTTTTTAAAGTATATGCTTAAACTTGGGACATCAATCAATATTTACCATAACATGCTAATTACTACCAAAGCTCTGCTCAATAAAGAATCAAATCAAATATTTTCTGCCGCTTGTCAGACCTACAGATCACTCCAGTAGTCTATTAGTTCGCTGGCTGGCCACAATAAATTTAGAAAGACATGCAGCTTATATAACAAATGAATATACAAATATTATCTGTACAACTGATAAAGAGATAAACGGGTTTAAAGCTAAGTATAACAAGTACTGTTTATTCAGTTCCCTTTCTTGATATGGTTTTAAGCAGCTGTATACATGATATATATACAATATTACATAAAGGTGTGTAGTTACAGTGGTGCAGCATTTAAAAAAAAAAACCTACAATGCAAGAATCTTGCAATTTTGTAATTATATTAACAACTGTAGTTCTCAATATTGGTATACCTTAAATGCTGATTTTTATGGATTGTAACTGAAGGTCATCCAATACCAACTGAACACTACATACATCCAACTTCTATGCCTTTACTTAACATATTGACCACTTGCTGGTTCATACAATGTAGAAGAATGACTATTCACTTAAATGATAAAATTAATTTAATACAAACTAAAAAGAGAAGAAAGAGAGGATTCTCCTAAACTACCAGAGAGTAGTGATTAGTTTGAAAAAAAAACAACAACATAGGCATTAGGGTACATTAGGGTACATAGGTATTAGGCATAGGCAATATGGTAAAAATAAATTATGCAATTTCTTTTCAAGCAGATTCTAATAACATTTTGTGACATTTAATTATACAGATATAGTATGTGCAGAATTGTTGTTGGATGTATTGTTTTGAAACATACAGCTTGTGTTGTGTTAGTTTACTCACATCAGATGTCATTAAAAGATGTTCATTTCATTAAACTCTGTAGCAACCTTTACGTTACATTGCTGGAGTAAGGGGCTAAGTTGAACAACATGAGTCAGTTAAAGATAATTGTAAACAGTGGTAGTAATAACACCAGGCCCAACAGTGATAACAATTAGATTTGATTTCATTTGAGGATGCCAGCACAGCTGCTCCCCCTGCCCCCCTTTAGTGCCCCTAACCCCTCTCAGAAAGCACTCTACACCCCCACCCCCTCATGGGGCCCGTCTCCCCCTCAGATTAAAGTGGGTGTGTTAATTCGGTGGTGTAGCAATCGAAGAGCTCTGGCAACAATGGGAAATGGGCTATTGATCAGACCTGCTCAGATTAAGACTGGGGACTGGAGCTCTTTCTCGCTCCTTTTACCTCTCTTTTGCTCTCCATTTCCCACTTCTCTCTTTGGTCTCTTGACATTTCACTGCTTGTTCATCCTTTTCGCCATCTATTTATCTATCCATCTCTCTCTTTCCTCATATCTCACTCAAACACATGAACTTGCACATCCTCACAAGCATTCTTTCTTAGGGCTGGTCACGTCCTTATTTTCTGTCATTAACAGTGACTTTATAGTCTAAATTTATAGTCTAAATTTATCTTCATGCTTCTTCACACTTGTTTGTATGTCTACATTTGTTACTTTCAATATTAAATAATGGGCCCTGGCATTTTAGGATAAATATAATAATTGCAAACATGTTTTATTTTAGCATTGTTTGCATTAAATACGTCATTTCATATATTTAAATATTTCCCATCTAGAAAGACATCAACATGCCTCGTTTGTTTAAATAATTTAGAATAAACACTGATCTACTATCCATTTGTGTCAAATTGGTGCTACAATTACAAAAAACTGGTGCATGCTATTCATATTGAATTTGAATGTCTAGCTTGCACTTACTACTCTAGTTAATAAATTGTAGTCTTGTAGTCTAAAAACCAATCTTAGTCACAAAAAGGTGACAATTGGAATAAAAACAAAGCACATATGTGCTCCATATGATGCAAAGCACCAATATGGTCCATATGATGCAAGAATTGCATGCACTTGTTTTCCAGTTTGTCTTATTTGTCTCCATATTAAGTAGCACAATAATATTTAAAAGCTTAATTAATAACCAACGAGTAGAGTTATTGTTTGAGGAGGCTCATAGAAGAGGTGGATTTCTTATCACTAATTCTCAGAAACCATGCATTTATGTACAAATGCCTTTATGTGCAATTAAACATGCGGTAAGTTTTATAATTACACTTTGCTCATTTTAACAATATTTAGTGTTTCACCAAAAACTTAATCTGTAATTTAAGATGAAGCTATTTTATCACGTATCTCATGTAAGACAAGTTATTTAACTAAAAGTGAGCCGCAGATATTTTATCTATTGGTGTTAGTTATTTGCTTAAACTGCAAGTAAAATAATAGAAATTTAACGAGTGGGTATGGTGATAAAAGAATGAAGGTGGGAGAGATCACACACACACACACACGCGCGCACACACACACGCGCGAGACGGAGGAGCGGAAACGGGTCGAATCCTACTTCAAATTCTCTTTCCTCTCGGCTTGTCGACCGGGGAAAACAAACCGACCCGAGGCACAGCGAGTGGGGATTTACTAATTAACTGCTTACACACACACACACACACGCACGCACGCACGCACGCACGCACGCACACACACACCTCCTCTGCGCTCTTCTTCTCACTCTCTCACACATTTTATGGGCCGAGAGCATCTTACCGGCTCCGAGCGGCCGGAAGCACGCGGGAAGTGTTCACGCGCCGTTCATACTTAAACTGATTGAAGAAACTGATCAGGAATGGAAAAGGTACGATTTCGAGCACACATTCATTTTTCATTTGGGTATAACTTTTCAGAATTAAGTTTTTAGAACTTTTCTTACAGGCAGTTTTATCTAAAATATTGTTTGTATTCATTTTCATGTTTGTTGTTTCATTTTCTCTTCTTATACATGTATTTATTTATTTGTGTAATTATTAGCCTTGTTAACAGTAACAATTTATCATTATCAACTTCTGGCCAGGACGGGGCGCCAATTGTAGTTATCGTCGTGGTTTTTGATGGTACCGGTTTTATTGATGTGCGTCTGATCTTGTAAACTGAGTGTCTAATTTAGAGTTATAGATGAAACCAAATGCCACTGTAGTATTGTTTGTATGTATGCGGCTAAACGCTGAAAATCCGCTCTCGCGTTATTTAAATGATCGGTCGGCGTTTTTTGTCATAATTAGTTGATTTTTGTGTTAAGTGGGTTGAGAAAGAGGTAGTTTGAGTCCCTGTCTTTTGACCACACGATCATATAGTCAATTAGGCAGTCAGTCACACGCTAATCAGCTGCAGGCGTGTATCCTCCTATTTGGCTTTGGTATTTCCCTCACATTTGTCAGATATGTAGTAGTATAAGTAGTAGTAGTTGTTGTAGTAGTAGTAGTAATAATAATAATAATAATAATAATAATAATAATAATAATAATAATAATAATAATTGTTAGAATGATTATGATTATTGTTATAATTATTACCAGTATAATTACTTTCA
Source organism: Microcambeva bendego (assembly GCA_034509265.1). Taxonomy (NCBI): domain Eukaryota; kingdom Metazoa; phylum Chordata; class Actinopteri; order Siluriformes; family Trichomycteridae; genus Microcambeva; species Microcambeva bendego. The sequence goes on from JAYDZG010000024.1 coordinate 7,673,458, forward strand.
GGATAAGCAGTAGTAATATTAGTTGTAGTAGTGGTATTTCTATTAATGAAATAAAAGAAGATAAGAAAATGAACTTTTTTAAAGAAAACATAAATGCATGAATAGGCTAACTAGACACATACATTATAAAATAGTTATTTACAAACAACTATGTGCTATGGTTGCAAGCTCTGTATATGAATTGTTTGGTAAAAAATATGACACTTTATAAGTGAATTATCAGTGAAGATTTCAGGGGTTACTCTGGGTAGATTTACTATTGATCTTTGACAGTATATATTTCCACTTTGAATTTCTCAGATTTACTAGTACAACCTTCAAGTTTTGCGATTTAAACGATATAGTATGTAATATAAAGTGTATAGCTAATTAGTAAATTAGATATGTTTACATATTTGAACACATGAACTTTATGATTTAATTATTTTTCAATGCATTTGATTAACTTTTTGTACAGAATTGAAAGTTTGAGTTGTGAAGGATCCGGCACTAGTGAACAACTAATGAACGTTATTGACAAATTACCCTAAAAATATTTTTAGGCATAAAATATTTAATTAAAATTATGTCGCATTTAACCATTTAACTTTTTTAAATATGGGCAAGAAGCCACACCGCATTCAACAGATAAATCTTCAGAATCAAATTGCATCTTCCTTTTTTATTTCTATTGCGTTATACTTATAATTCATGACCCAAAATGATGTGAATTTCACCTCCGAATTGAAAAACTGAAAATATACCCATTTAACTATATTTTTTCTGTATTTTTTGTTGTTCTGATAGCCGAATTTACAACAGATCCGGATTATGGATGAAACCACCAATGGGACTTGAGCGTGACTTTCTCTTTCTCTTTCTGTAGTAGCTCAAATACTTCCGACATTAAATGACACTTGGGAAAATCTCTCCTGTCCACATTACTTAGCTTTAGCACCCCTTTAGCTCACCCTCCAAACATCACCTGCACACCTCCGTCCATGCAATGCACACTTTCTAGAAATACAATGGCTGTTAAGATAAACAAATTGCGTGAACAACAACAATTAAGAGTCAGTTATGACAACAGCAATGACAATTAAAATGAATACATTATACATTAATTATATATATTGTCATTGACATCACTACCAAAATTCGTAATAGTTCTCTAATAGTTTATTAACAAATGCAAAACAAATTATATTTTATCATTGTGTTTTTTATATTTTTATTTCTAATCCAAATTATGCTATGCAATGCACTTTTTTTACTTTTTTAGTCTTGTAGTTTATGTTGCCTTTCTAAATTAATAAACAACAATTTTTGTGATTTCTTAAAATCCTTTAGTTTTTTTGTGAACCTCATATAGCAAGACAATTAATCTAATCTAAATTAAAAAACGAATTACTTAATGCTCACCCGAGATTTAGGCGTAACTAAACTCAGAAGTTCAATGAAGTGTTTAAAAGTTTGCAACTTTTTTGCAACTGGGTGTTACATTTTTTATATTTGAATTTTCGCAAGGGTAAGTTTTATGTATTAATCTGGTGGATGTGTGTTCTATTGCAGCCCAGAGACGCCTAGTATTGTGCGCAAGAGAAGTTCGTTTACATCGCATTTGGTTGGACGTACATCCGGTCCGGTTTACGAAGCGTTTGCGTTTCGGGCTTCGGCCCGCTTTTTCGTCACTCGGGAGTTCAGGTAAGAATTGAACTAATTTACACGTTCATAAAGCGTCTTCTTAATATCCCTTTTCGTATGTTTACATGGGTTTGCGTATGCGCGTGTTGTGAAAACGATCACATACATTCTGTACATATAGTTAGTGAAACAAAACGTAAAGTTAACATAACTTAAAAAAACATTGAAATAGCTATTAAATATAAAGTGCTTAAAACACATCATCAGCATGGAAATCTTGCAGTAACTTTTCGCTGTCTTTCTGTGATGCCTTGTTTTATACTTATAGAGTTATTTTACATTGTAAATAATTTGCGATATAAAATACGACCAATTAAATAAAAATTATACCACTTACACGTTTATGACGCACAGAAATGAAATGTAATGTAATGATCTTTTGGAGAGACATCACAGTCAAATGTGTGAGAGTCATTATGTTAGAAGTTGGGTTTATAAGGTCTGTGGTGTCACATTTGAGCTTAATGAAGTAAAACATAACATTTTAAGATGAATTTTTAAGAATTTTTAATCCAAAACAGACTTAAAATTGTGATTAATGAGGTCCAAGCAAATTTGGGTTACAAGCATTGCTTAGGGGCCACCATAGTCACCTTAGCAGATATGGGGCTCAAACCATGGATCATAAGAAGTCCAGCAACTTAACTGTTGAGCTAGAACTTTCCTTGTATGAATATACACACAAAGGTTATGGTGCTGTCATTAGGTAGCTTTTTATGAAGTAAGGGGTGTCATGCTCTGCTTGTGTATGTGTTGGTTTCCTATAGACGGCAGGTTTCATGCTTTTCATCCATTGAATCATTCCACTGCATCCCTGACCAGGGTAAATGGGTGGTAAAATGAATGAATGTGCCACGGAAGCTTGTTACATAAAGAATCTTTAAAGAAAACCACTTAAGGAAACTACTCTTATCACACACAATGATCCCTTCCCGCTGACCACTTCAGCATCATTTACAAAACCACCCAATTACCCATACTCCCACCACACACACACACAGACACACACACACAAAAAATAATTAAAAACATTTAACAACACCAGCAACTGTCTAGTATAGTTAGAGTGCAGACAGTCATGGCAAAAAGTTGAAACTGTACAATATTAAATCTGGCCCAGCAGCAGCATGCATATAACTTAGTGAAATGGCAAGTGTCGGATGGAATGCTTTCAAGCGCACTGCGACTGGACTCTGGAGCAATGGAAACATTCTCTGGAGTAACAAATCACTCTTCGAATATATGTGTCTGGGTCGGATGAACATGAGAACATTACCTACCTGCTATTGTGCCGGCAACAAAGTTTGAGTGAGCTGGGAAAACACGACAAGGCTGTTTTTAGGGGTTGGCCTCTTAGTTGTTTTTGCTTCAGAATAACAAGACATTCTACATAATTTCCAACTTTCTACAAAATGTTTTGGGAAGGTCCTTTTGTGTTTAGTGGTTGGGACAGCATGATAAATGCAAACAATAAACATTTCGTTTGACTTTTTTTATTTCAGTATAAGCCCAAGATGTTTCATATTTTGAAAAGCCACATTAATTTAATTTGTTAATGTACATACAATTCTCTATTTCATGTTTTCAACATATTTCTTTTTGATTGGGAAATTTTGCGAAAAAATATTTCACAAAAGTTTTTTACAGCTTTATTCATGAAAATTAGGGTTTTAGTTGCAAAGATCTAGTTTGTCAAAAATAAGGTTGAAAACAATATTAAAATATTTGACATTTTTATTAAAAGTTTATTAAAAGCATATTTCTCCTTATACATTGCATATTATCCTTAAACAATTTAGTAAACTGTGGGACCGCACGGATCCCTCAGACAATAACTATTATTGATAAATTGCTGATTTAACCACATGAGCAAAATATTCCTGTGACAAATCTTTGTCAGGCACTACACTTTACGTTCTCAAATGCCACGTTACATTTAAAAATACCAATTGAAAGTACACTGTGCAAAAATGCCTAATGTTTACCATATTCAGAAGCAAATTCAAATGCTCTGGGCTCAGAGACATCTAAGATGGACCATCAGAACAAAATGTGTATTGTGGTCAGACTAGTAAGTTTTTCACATCCATTTGTTTTGAACAAAAATTTTAAAAGGACAACCCAGATTGTTATCAGCAACATCTCCAAAATCCAGGGTCAGTGCTTTTGGCAAATGTAAGTTTTACTTCTTTGAGGGAAGAATTAATACAGAAGGGTACAATTAAATCTTGCTTTCTTGATGATAACATCTTTTCTAGGGGTATCCATTAATCAACTCTACTGCACACACTATGAAGTCATGGCTGTAAAAATGGAGATTACTTTTGTCCATAGTGTATGTATACATTTTAGAATTAAATTTAATTAATATTCTGAGAAGATAAAGTAATGTGGGGAAAAGGATATCTTCTCTGTTTTATCTTAAAGTCTAGAGTGGCATATGACAGAGAATAGAGGAAAAGCAGAGTGATGGAGCGATACCAGGATGATGGAAAGACTGTGGCAGTGAGAGAGGAAGAGTAAATGGTGTGAGAAGATGGATGGAGTCAAGTTTCAAGACAGTTTTCCAGGCATGACTAGGCGTAGAGTATCAGAGCAGAGATTAAGTCAACATGTCCCCGGTCAGTCATTAATCCAATTTAGGAGCAATTAAGGTATGAGTGATTCTTTCCTGCAGAGAGAGAAAAAAGAGGAGTAAGACAGTGTGTGTGTGTGTGTGTGTGTGTGTGTGTGTGTGTGTGTATGTGAGCAGCTGTGTGTGTGTGAGTGTGTGTG
>JAYDZG010000024.1:7683923-7698100 GCA_034509265.1 Microcambeva bendego
CAGGTTAATTGGAGACACTGAATCGTCCTGTAGGTTTACCCAGCTGTGTAACTGGAAACAGCTGCATGCCGGTCCCAAGCCCGGATAAATGGGGAGGGGTGGAAGAAGCAAACTACTCCACTATCATTGCCGAAATACTTCATGGATTGATGATCCATCAAGTCAGCTGCGACTAATCGGATAATAATCATCATCATCAGAGATAAAAAAGTAGTTATATTTCTAAAGCAGATAACAAACACTAAACAAAAGAAAGTTAAAAAAACAGAGAATAACCCAAACCAAAGAAAGAGGATAACAAGAACTGGGAATACAAAGTCTAAAATAACAAAACCTGACAATATCACACGGCCAGAGATACACAAAATGGCTTCCAAACTCTGCTTAACTCTAAAATAGAGCCATCTGGGACTAATCAGCAGGCTGGAAGCCAATCAGGGGCGTTTCCCTGCAAACAGAGCTGCCAGCAGTAGAGGTGGGCATAAGAAGTTAACACAGGCACAGACTTAGTGTGACAGATATCTAGTACGAAGTCATTTCTTGCAGGTCCCTTTATATGGTGTAAGCCAGGATATTTTGTAAAACAGAATCAAAAGAAGAATCTGTGATTTGTTAATTATTTTGAATAATCATTTTTATCGTTTCCAGTGTTTTTACTGATAAACTTTGTATTTTGTAAATATAACCACTTTAAGAGTGGGACAGGGTATATTTAGGTGTTTAATTACCTTAAATAGTAATGAGACAAGAAACTGTTGCCATTTTGCAAGGGTCCGTCCGTGCGTACAACAAGACTTCTGCTGCTCAACAGTCTGTGGTTGTCGTTGTCTTACTTTCCTTCTCATGCTTCACCATACATTTTTTAACAGTAGACAAATCTGGAGTCCAGACAGGCCAGTCAATTACACACATTATGTTTCTGCAAAGTCACTGTGAAACTTCAGCACAAGTTTCCAATGTCTTTCCATTCATCTGAGATGAACTAAAGCCTAGAAATCTGTGGAGCATTTCCTTACATAAATAATGTACATATTTTGCTTTGTGTAATAGTTATTGTGTTAAATGATAGGGTTTTTCAGAAGTACTCTTAAGCCCATGTGGCAATATTTATTAAAGTACCATAAAAGTTTTTCATGCAGTGCTGTCTGTGGGCCCAACTAGCTCATAGGTTCAACAGTGATTTTACGCTTTGCCCTGCACTGACTGAGCTTGATTGTCAGTTCACTACATACCCAAGTTATACAGTAGAACTGAGATATCGTTTCTCTCTTGTCTTATTAGAAACAATAAAGATGTGAAAGATTCAATTATTTGCAATTTTGCCATGAGAAATATTTTAACTGATTGCACAAAGTGGTGTGGCACGACCCGCCATTGCTTGTAAACACTGAACTTTTGGTGAATCCTACTTTTATACACTTTCATGAATACCACCTGTTACCAACTCATGTGTTATTGTTGAATGCTGTAAAAGTTCTATAGAGGTTAGCTTTTGTTTATGGCCTGCACAAAATTTCAATTCATCACAGGTATTAAAATGATCTTTTGTTTAAGCCACATTATTCCTTTCATTGAACAATACCAGAGACCATATATTTAAGCATCAATAAATCTTGAACCAGAACAGTTAATGGCTTTTTCCTCCTTTGTCGACTGTCAGTGTGTACACAGTACATCTGTCTGTTTGATTGAGTTGGTAAACTAGCACACAGCGGAGAGTAGTCAGCAGTCAGTTGATGTAATTGCCCTCTATGCAGATAGATTAGGCTCAAGGAGGGTGGCATGGTATTTCTGATGTAATACTGATTAACATCTTGTTAGGCACTTTGGATTCATTGGGTTTAGTAACACTGGACAATAGTCATTAAAGTCATATTGATAGTAAATCCTTTAAGGTATGTGGGGACAAGCGTTTGAAAGGTTGTCAGTTTTTTTGTATAAGCTTCCTATGTAGGTTATTTTCACTGTGACAACTGTGTGCACATTGTCAACACTTTTGGCTCATTGCATATTATGTGTTATACTTTTCAAACCAAGTAAATGAAAATAAAGCTGTTATGACTGTTGCAAATGCATCAGATTCTTCCACATAAATCAGAAGTCATTTTAAATACTTAAATCATATTTAAATTTTGCAAATGGCACAACCATTTTACATTTAAATTACACAGACCTATAAAATGATTATTGATTGAAAGGAAAACAAAAAATAATCCCAAATGATACTTCTTAATGTCCTCAATGACTAGAGCTGTGAGAACACTGTCAAAGTATGTAAGTAATAATCCTGACAACATTCATGGTTTTTAAGGAAGAGAAACAAATCTGTTATAATAAAACATGATTAGAGTGTCATCAATGTGGTACAAGTAACATGATACAGCCTTGTGTTGTAAATAAGGAAAAATGTTGTTTACAGGAAATGTAAATGAGAATCATGGCTAAGATATATTTATTTGATTTGAGCGAGGGCCACTAGAAGTAGATTTGCACAGTAAATGTCTTGTACAAAGTAATGTAGTGTAGGTCATTACTCACAGATTTGAGAACATACATTGTACATTGGGTATGCATTATATGGGTGTTACTGTACTAAAGTAATGTTGTTTTTTGTCAGTGTTACAATTAGGCTTCTGTTTGTTTAAACATCAAATGATTAGCTTCAGCTTTGATGAGGGTTTTCAAATTCCAGATGTGCTTGGCTGTGCCTGGCCCACACAGACAATTGGTTGTGTGTAATAAAGCTACGGCGGCACGGTGGCTTAGTGGGTAGCACTGTTGCCTCACAGCAAGAAGGTCCTTGGTTTGATCCCCGGGTGGGGCGATCTCGGTCCTGTGTGGAGTTTCTGTGTGGGTTTCCTCCGGGTAACCCACAGTCCAAAGACATGCTACCAGGTTAATTGGAGACACTGGATCGTCCTGTAGGTTTATCCAGCCATGTAACTGGAAACAGCTGCACGCCGGTCCCAAGCCCGGATAAATGGGGAGGAGTGGAGAAAGAAATGGCAAACTACTCCACTATCATTGCCGAAATACTTCATGGATCGATGATCCATCAAGTGACTGAGAGTCGGCTGTGACTAATCGGATAATCATCATCAATAAAGCTACACTTGAATAAAATTCCTTTTTTTGTAGTAACTAGGAATCAGGACTTATCAGGAATGATTATTCACAAATAGTTATGGTGTTCACTATAAAAAACCGCTCTAAGGCAGGTATACAGGGGTTGGCAACTGTGTCTTCATTATTTAGTAGTTAGCTTATATTTTACTTGGTAAATATGTTCGGTTCAGTTCATTTTTTAACCCCTTACCCTAATTAGGTCGGGGAGGGGTGCTGGAGCCTATCCCAGCTCTTCAACAGGCGCAAGGCACACAGTAACACCCTGGATGGGGCACCAGTCCATCACAGGTACCTACAGGACAATTCAGTGTCTCCAATCAACCTGCTGGCATGTCTTTGGACTGTGGGAGGAAACCGGAGTACCAAGAGTAAACGCGGACACTGGCAGAACATGCAAACTCCGCACAGAAAGGACCTAGATCGTCCCACCCGAGGATCAAACCCAGGACCTTCTTGCTGTGAGGCGACAGTGCTACCCACCAAGCCACCATGCTGGCCTGGTAAATATGTAAAAGTAGCAAATTTGTAACTTATTGGCCAAAATAAAGGACCCTGTTTGTAGAGTCAAACTAAATAAATACCCAACATTAATCATCATGCTCATTGCTTAAATATTTTATTGTATTTTATATTAACTTATAGTACCTTTTAACTAAAGTCAAAAATTCTGAATACTTTTATCATCCACCTGAATTTTAGTTCACTCACCACAAATCCAAAAACCTTGGCAACCCAACCAAACTTTTTTGCTGTAATTTGTTCATTTGCTCATTAAGAAAACATTTCAGACAAATAAACACAAAGTGGAGGCAGTCAACACAAATGACAGTTGGACTAACCTAAATGTTACATATTTCTGAAGTGGTAATTGATTTTTGTGGGTTGGTATCAAGATATTTATAATCTAAATATAATGGTGGGAAGAGGGTGTGTCTTCCTGGTTCAAAACTTTTGCTTACACCCTGCAAAGACAGTGGTCATAAAGTTTTCATTGCTGTTTTGGCATTTGAAACGTATGTGTTAAATTTTAGTGGTTATAGCAACATTGTTTTTCAAACATAATAGCCTTACAGACTCGGTATTATCGTTACAGTCTGCTTATTTTATTCATCATCATCACCCTATAATAGGATACATTCTATATTCTATAGTTTGTTTTCGGCTAATGTATACATTAACTTTACATATAATATTAAAACTATTTAACAAAATCCTGTATCTTTCAAATCGTGAAAAGTAAAATGTTTTTTTAAATGTTTTTAATTAAATATTTAATTATTTAAATAATAATAATATTCATAATAATAACAATCATCATCATCATCATCATCATCATCATTATTATTATATTTATTTTATAATTATTATTAATATTAATATTAAAAGAGAAAGAAAAACACCTATCTTTTACTGACTATTAAGTTTTATACTTGAATGTGAAAACGACCTCTGGAATGATCAATAAAAGTTAAAGCAGGAAAGGTTATCAGAATGCAGTTTGTTGGTAAAGTTTGCACCAACCAATGTGCAATTTAAATTCAGCGAGATTAAACCTAACATCGGTGCTTGTTTGTCAAACACGAAGTTTTATCACGCAATTGTATCATATGCATTCATTTTAAAACCAGTTTGAAATGAAATTAATTGGCGATTGTTACTTCTTTTTGATATTTTACATTGAACTCGGCGTGTTTTTAGGTTGTCCTGTTTCCCTTCTTCAAATATTCTATGTAACCATTTTCCACCTCATTCTATTTTCAGTTTTTCTCCACCTCTGTTGTTTTTATTATTATTCAGCGCTGGTGTGAGCTCAGGGAGCGGTAACTGAAGTGTCAGGTGTCGTTATTCGTCTAATTCAGTAATCCGTCATCGTGCGTTCCGGGCCGCGTGCGGTGTGTTATGGTGCGGACACGACACGTGCAGTTAGACATCAGGATAGAAATTTGATTTGACACGCGGAGAGGTAGGATCCGCTGGAGGGGTTCTGGGGTGTTACAAAGAGGGAAAATAAAGCACTGTGTTTGGTTATTAACGGGGTACGACGAGACATGAAAGGAGTAGATTTTTAGCAACTAAAAGTTTACAGTTTTACTTATTTAGACCGAGAGGTAACGTAGCCAATGAACTGGAGTGATATTCAGCTGGGGCGAAGAGATGGACATAAGTGACAAAAAGTAATTCCAGTACAATCAAGCTGGATTTACGTCCAATGAACTTTAAACCATGCAACTTTAGTACAAGTGTGGGCTTTTGGTCTTCCTATAAATAATTAGTTTCCGCTGTAAATTATTCCCATTTATTCCACGAAGCACAAGCTCCAAATTAAATCACTGCAGTTTTACTTTCGTAATAGAAAAAACTTATTTTATGTTTAAACCCACATAAACTGTAGCCGGTTCAAATCTGGTTGATTTAAATGTGGTTCCATAAAGTTCAGAAAAAAGATTTAATCATTTAAAATTTAAATATGAATAAAGTTTAGAAACAATGTTTAAATAATTTGTATTTTTTATAATCAAGTTGTTTTTAAACTTCTAACCAAGTTTAAGTAGAAATAATATTTCCAAAAGGAGTTCCCTGTTGTTGGGGGAGTTCTATAAAATAACTGTAATTTTCTGATTTTCATTATTGACGTAAATATAAAATATAAATATAAACAGTAACATACGGTACAATAAGTGTTTAAAAAGTTACTCCATTACCACAACTATTACTATTACTACTGCTACTTCTTCTTCTTCTTCTTCTTCTTCTTCTTCTTCTTCTACTACTACTACTACTACTACTATTACTAACAACAACAACAACAACAACAACAACAATAATAATAATAATAATAATAATAATAATAATAATAATAGATAAATAAAATAAATAATAAAGTTGATTTTATTTAAAGACAAATATTTACATTTAAGTATGGTTAAATGTGGTTAAAAGTTAGAGGACGAAAAAAGGATAAAGTAGATAAAGATTAGAGAATGATAACAAGCGAGATAAAACCAGTGACAGAGGGCAACACAGGCAGCAGCATAGACAACTCGAGAAGGTTGAAAGATTGATAATCTAAGTTGAGTTTGGGTCGGTGCAGTCACTGTTTTAGCCCTCCAAAGTAATTCTACACTTAATCACCATCATTATGGCAGAGAGAACGAAAGAGGGGGGTAAGGAGAGCAAAAAGGAGAAAGGGGTTAAGTGGATGCAGATTAGCTTGAGTTATTAGCATATGTTTGAGTGAGGAAGCGAGAGAGAGAGAGAGAGAGAGACCGACAGTCAGTCAGACAGAGAGAGAGAAAGAGAGACAGAGACAGAGAGAGAGACTGAGAATCAATGGCCTGGAAAGGCGTCTGATACAGATTAGTAAAAAAACTAGTAGATTAGTAATTTTTGACTTTTATTTTGGTATATGTTTACGGTACATTTACGTTGTGAGATCCTTATAACACAAATTATCAAAGCACAATATCTTACAACCAGCATTTGCCTAAATGGTAACCTGTAGTTTGGTGTAATGCAATTACAACAACTGATTATTTGTACATTATGTTCTATGTTTATTACATTTATTTAAATACGTCGGATTAATTTTTTAAAATATTACGTTTATGTCTGTAATATGTTCTTAAAACGTGAGTGTAGTTGGAGACATCGAATTTTGTGAAAACAGGTAATATTTAAATAACTGAATGAATGACAAATGAAAAACACAAAATTGTGTTGAATTCTTTGAACCGCTTTGCTCTCTTCATTTTTAACAACTATAACGTGTAGAACTGTTAATCCTCCTCTAGTCTTTTATCAGTGGAGCTTTCTAAATGACGCTGTTTTTTTTACATCTGCCACTTACAATGAAGTTACTAAAACACCGCTGAACATGTTACACTTCCAGAACAATAAACACGTTAGTGCAATCGCAATGCTCCACAGCCCAAATACCGTCTGGCATTGCGGGTCCTAAAAGAGGTACACGGGCTACACTTTGTAAAAAAAAGATCAACAGATCTGCTACAGTTATTGCATTTATTTACAAAAGGTTTGTCTGTATAAAATTAATAATATGTGTACCAGGTATGCTGTGGACTTCAGTGTCTACTAAAATAAGGATAGATAATTAAGTAGATCTAGTCTCTGTATACACCACACGTACCGAGTACTGACAGATTCGTGTCAATTTTTTTTACTTTGTATTTATCTTATCTGGCCGTTCTTCTCTTCGTTTTCATTTCCTTTTCTCCCCTGATTATCCTCCCATTTAATTTGAAATCGATAGTGGGTGGCCGGCGGGTTTTTGCAAAGGGTTTGTGAACGTTTTACACAAGCTCACAACCACACCCCAGCTTAGAAACGTATGACTTATTATTCAGTGTTGATAACAGAATAACAACACAATCATTTCACAACAGCCGCATTCCAATTCATTTATTTAAATATGGAACACGTCTAGACACGTAAAAAGTTGTAATAATAATAATAATAACGCGATTTACATGGTTTGCAATGGTTCTGGAAATAAAGACTTTATTCTAATTATTAAACACATTTGCGCGTTGCCCGGTTTCTTTAAAAAAAGTATAATCAAATACTTCTACAGAATAACCCGATCATGAAGAGATTCATCAAAGATTAATAACAAATTGCAAATGTGTTCACACGGCCTCGTATATTAAAAGCATTTACGTGGAATTAAACGATCTTATCTCGCGTGTCTTCTATGATCTTATCTTCTTTATGTAGTTGTACGAGTGAAAAAGAACAAAAATAAGACAAAATCTGCTTTATAATAGCCCAACATTTCTCAATATCGGAGACTCTCGGAGGTCTTCTTTTCGGCGCATCCCGTGGAGAGGAGGCGATGGAGGCAGCGGCCTACTCCTATTACCGCTCTTCCAATCGAAGTTAAATGCATTAGGAACTGCACACGCCGCTGTGGAGCAAAGCAAGTGAGAACAGAATTGAAGTGCGCGCATTTATTAGTTCAGCTTGTCCTGAATGTGTTTGCCATCGCTGTTCTCTTTATGTGCTTCCACTATAATCTGCTTTGTCTATCTTATACACTACCAACCCCCTTCTTATTGTAAACGTATAAACACGTCCCTGTAGACACACCAGACCAGCAATGCCTTTGCACCAAGAGACAAACACCGTTATGTTATATTTCATCAACCCATCCAAAGGAGAAACCCTCCACAAGACTTCTGCTTTCTATGTGCCCATCATTCCACAAGAGCCGCTCATTAAACGTCTCTCTTCTCTGCTCTCCTCTGAGATGCCCCCTCTTTCTCTTTTTCTGCGTCTTTCACTCATTTATACGCGTCTATCTCTTCTCTTGCCCATGGCTATATGATCGTAAAAATGTGTTTACAAAACTCGCTCTCTCACAGATCAAACCGCTCTACAGAATCAAAGAGTTTGAAAGCGAGACAGTGGGAGAGGAAGAGTGGCTGAAGGGAAGGGAGTGCAAGAGTCGAGAATCTTCAGATTCTTTCTGTCTCCGTGTGTGCATGTTTGTGTGCAAGCACAAGCATTTTCTCTTACTTTGTGTATGTCCTTTTGAATGAGGGAGATAATTTTAGGAGGTTTAAAATGCAATTTGAAAATTCACTTGTTCAATGATTTCCGCCATCTAAGACTCCCACCTTAAATGACTCAAATACATGTTAAGGGGGTTTAGTCAGTCTGTAAGTAGAGGCCATTGTCAGTCAATATCCAAAACAGTAACTAAATATAATTTTAAAGAATCAATTTTATAAAACTTATATATAATATAAAAATATACAAATTCATGAATTAATGGAAGTGTGTGGTGGCCTGCATTTTGACACCATGTAAGCCTGCTACTTTAAATGCTCGAGTACTTAGTTTGCTTGGATTTTGTTGTTTTTGAGTAAGTTTTCTGCTTATTCAGGATTTTTTACCCAGGATTTTTTTTAAATATTGTAGACACCAACTCTTTGAGTCAAGAATTTTAAGAATATTAAAGTCTCAATGTTTTTAAACATTTCAGAATAAGCAGATAAGGACGGAAAAAGACAATCCACCGAAGGCTCAGTCGGTAGCAATGATGGGTTGTGGTTTACAGTGAGGGAATTATGCATCAGCTCAAAAAGAACATTTCTCAATGCCAGAGTGCAAACATTTTATGCCTTCAACCATCTATCATCTGGAGATTCTCTGTATTTCAAGAACAGAAACTACTGCTGACCAAGCCCACAGGTGACACTGTTTTAGAAACTGATATGCCTTTCTAATAAATATAGCCACATGGGCTCTTGAATACTTCAGAAAACAGGTGTCACTTGATACAGTCTGTTACTGCATCAAGAAATGCAACCTAAAACTGTATTGCTTCATTAAGAGAATGTCAGTGAAAACATGTTATGTGGTCCACATTTCAGCATGTTCAGTGAAAGGACATTCAATTATTACATGTGCACCAGTATCTTGTGTGGTACCATTGAAGTGAAGGTATATATTTCAATTTTTAAAACGTTTATGGTGAAATAGGAAGTCCCCAGTAAGTCTAGCATAGAGATATAGATGGTGTATTTGACTGGTCTTCCAGACCACTGTGGTAATATGTCTTAGATTGGAAATGTAGGTGCAGCACAATGATGAGAATCAGACAGCTTTTAAGAATATAAAACATAGTATTTAGTATTCTTAAAAGTAAAACTCGTGAAATAGAGCTCAGCATATGCCTCTTTTACAACCTTTGAGTGTGTGCAATCTTGCAAAATCTTGTAAAAAAGACAAACAAAACATTTTCTTTACAAAACATGTTCTTTGATATTTATTTTACATTTGCCAGTTACATAAAGATTCAAGAAAGTGAACAAATTCCATTATGTTTTATTGCATTTTACATTTTTTCAAACTTCTCTAGAATCACACACCACACTACATCTATTTGTGATGGTCCTACGACTATCTTCGACCCATCGACTTAATTCGATCTAACAATTAGCTCTTGCCCGTTTGAATTAAAACAAGTTTTGTGTTAGATTGGACTGAGGAGAAGGAAAAATCAGACAGGCATGTAAAGCGATTACAGCGGGTTTTATGTATGAGTTATTGATTCATTCAGTGGCGACTTTTTGAGTGGTTAATTCGGGAAGTGAGAGTGATGGAGAGAGTAAGTCACTAGCAGGCAAGGGAGATATGAAAAGAAAATGGGATAAAGAGGACCTGACGATGAGCGATGCCTTTTAAAATGGAAATCGGGCCACTGTTTCCTTAACAATGGTACACGAAGCTTTTGACGTTCAGCAAACTCAATGATGAAATATATCCCTCTTTCCCAAAGCTGTATGTTGTTATTCAGTTGAATTCTAAACAATCGATAAAGTGTTCTGAAGGTAATCCCCGGTAATTAACGATCAGTGCTTATCACGTGCGGTTTATCTAGTGCTGTTTTAAAAAGATTGTTTCTTTTCTTTTTTCTTTCTTTTCTTTTTCTTTCTTTCTTTTTTTTTTACAAAAGGGTATAACATGGAACCAGTCCACTATGTCACTGTGAGACAAATTGCATTGTGTTTTTTTTTAACATTAGCTTTAATGTTAAATAGAAACTTTCTAAAATCTAAATTGTATTTTAAAACATTCATAAAACAAATTTTATAGAAAAAAACAGGGTTACAATTACGCAATGTGAAATTGATTGCGACTCTTAAAAATCGTGTCCTTGCATATTATTATTAAAACTGATGAACACGAAAATGCATACATTACACATAAATAAAAACCGATTTGAAACAAATGAATAATATCATTTCTAATTACGGATCCACTAATTCACTAATTCTATACCAGGTGAGGATTGGTGTCAGTGTCACATACGCATGCGTGTATGTGCGCGTGAGTGAGAAGTTTAACGTCCTCTCGAACGGTGCAACCCATGTTCCCTTTCGCTTCCCCTCTCTCTTCCCTCTTGTGCAGGTTTTGATCTCTCAGTCGCGAGATCAAAGGCGCTCTCTAGCTATTAGTCAGCGCGAGCCATTGATCCCGCATCGATCAGCGCGAGGCACAGCCGCCCCGCGAACACTGCGCGAGCCTCCCCAAAGCTCTCCCGCGCGCAAAGAGAAAGTGAGGAGAGGGAGCGGGGGCGCGCGACGAGGCTGCTGTGTGTATGTGTGTGTTTTTATCTGGCTCTGGTAGAACCAAGCTAGAGCTTTCTCTTTGCCGCGGGACATGAAACAATGAGGCTCGGGCCGGTTTTAATAAAGCGCGCTTTCCCCGCTTTCAACTCGGGCGCGAGGCGGACGAGCCGGCAGCGGAGAGCGATCGATAATTAATGACGATGAATAATTTAACCCTATCGATTGATACTTTTTCTTCCTCTTTCCCGCTTCTTTTCCTTATATCTTAAGGCGCGTGTTCAGTAAGATAGACTACTGGTACCGACGAGCCTTTGTCAGCGTTGGGTTGGTTTAATTTAAGTTATTTTTCTCACAAACTTTTCTTGTAATATAAAAACTTTTCAAATGCAATAATCCAATCTATCAAAAGCCCAAATCTGAACTAGAATTAATTATCCTGGGACTTCAAAACTGATACACTAATTGTACGTATGTTTAAACAGGTTAATTATTTCTCAACGTCACGTTTGAAGTTAATAGCTATAATTATATTTCAAATTTAATAGATGTTTAAATTAATTCGGTATTAGAGATAAATACATGTCATTTGTGCTCTGTTTAGCACCATTTGGCATTTAGAAGATGTTTTTTGCCCATTGCAACTGTGCAGTTAAGGTGAGCTAAACATTATGTACATTGTTTTAAATATTTCCAAACAAATATTTACGCAAACAATAAATATGAGTTTAATTAACTACATTTAATTTAATTAACTAAGTGTTTAAAATATTATTGTGAAATAAAAATACATTTGGTTGTGTTTTTCATAGATTTAGATTTATTATCCAGTAGGAAATTGCATACAAATGTACCAACATTTTCAAGGAAGGACCAACATTCTTAGACTTGCAGTAGATATGGGGTGTTTGAGTGTAAAAAAAAACTTAATACATATTGTCTGATTTCTTTTGCAAAAAGTAAAAAATAACTTATATACAACTCAGACAGAACATACATTTTATGTACCCTAATAATGACAAAGTGGGATTTTTGGCCAACACCAGCATTGTTTTTGCATTTTGTCTGACATGTCCTCAACCCCTTTATCCACAAACCCTCACTCCCTCCTACTCCTTCTTTCTATCACTTCTAACAAACACTACACCAGCCAGTCTCTCTGTTCTTCGACCCTGGGGCTGTGCAGAGGAGTGTCAGAGCAGACAGGAGAGGGAAAGGGATATATAAAAAAGAGAGCAAGAGCAGGAAGAGGGTAGAGTGGAAAAAACAGACAGTAAGAAAAAAGCTATGTTTTGATTGCAGATATGGGCGGAATAGATGCTCCTCAGTTCAAAAAATAAAAACTTGCAGATATGTGCATTTTACATTCTGAGAGGCGAAGGTGAAAGAGGCCAGCCCACATTACTAGAGCTGAAGTATCATCCATGTCACACATTTTGTTCAGACATTTCCACCTGTTTAGTCTTTCTTCTGTTTCTCTGCTGCATGTCCAACATTTTTTATGTCTAATACTGTTGTGTTGTGATGCAGTGACCCATTGTTTATAGTTGCACCTTTACAATGCTTGTATATGTACATGAGGAACATGTGTGTCAGGGCAGTTTCAGGATTCCAATCTGCAATTGACTATTGCCTTTTTTGTTAAAAATAGAAACTTTCTCAACATTGAGCTGTTATTATTATTATTATTATTATTATTATTATTATTATTATTATTATTATTACTGATTTTGATTAACTACAGCTAGTGAATTATCTGAGTCTTTAAAGGTCTAATTTACCATGGCACTTCCTGCCTGTAGTTTTACTAGCCAAGTTAAAATAATCTTGTTTGTCAGATGTTATAACAAGATATGAAACAAGTTTGCCTTTAAACAGAGTTTGCTGCTAAACATACAAAAGTAGAGTGCCACCTGTGTTCCAGTGGCTCTTAATCCATACTTGGTTGTATTGGTTCTTACACTAGATATGAACAAGAACAGCAAGTTTGCTCTTAGCCTATGTAACAGTGCAGGTTTTATTTAGAAACAATCCAAACTGTTCGACATAGATGGACCTGAACTTGCAACAACACAAGAACTGCTCCCAGCTGAAGTCAATAATATTCTCTAACCACAAAGGATATGACAGAAAACTTAAAATGACACATTCCCACACAACACATAAAAATCTGGCTGAATCAGATGTATTTGTCAATGTTATTAAAAAGTCCTAGGTCATTTATATAAAATGTATTTGTCATTAAACTAGAGGGGATGGGTAGAGTTTTGGGACTATTGAACTGAAAGATTGAGAGTTTGAATTCCAGCTCTGCCATGCAACCAATGTTGGGCTCTTGAGCAAGGCCCATAACCTTGCCTCCTCCAAAGCATTTCCAAATACAAAAACTTTATTATTCACATTTTGCTTTGCCAGACATTATAGCACAGATTCCATTTCAGGGACATAATTAGAATAATTAAAGTTATTTAAAATAACAGTCCCCAATTCATACTTTATATGATCACATCATATGTACATGTTCATTCACACATGTCTTGTGCATGTGTGAATGAGCCTATATGTTTGCATGTGAACATTATTCTTTATCTTCACATCTATGAGTGTGGAAGAGGATGTATTCCCTGGGCTGCTAGTTATAATGTTTCTGGGGGTGATGGGAGGAACTTAAAAGCCCTGTGCTGCCCAAATCAAAACTAACAAGGAAATGATGAGGGCTCCTTCATCTCATCACCTGCCTAAGGGGAAGAGGGGATGGAAGGTGAGAAAGGTTGATCGGGCAAAAGCAGAATACTGGGAAGGGGTGGGGGGCTGCCTTCCTCTTTGATTTGTAAAAAATGTATTACCTCCAAAATCAAACAGAAAATTATTGAGTGAGTGAGTGAGTGTGTGTGTGTGTGTGTGTGTGTGTGTGTGAGAGAGAGAGAGAGAGAGAGAGAGAGAGAGAGAGAGAGAGAG
>JAYDZG010000024.1:7698200-7718868 GCA_034509265.1 Microcambeva bendego
GTGTGTGTGTGTGTGTGTGTGTGTGTGTGTGTGTGTGTGTGTGTGAGAGAGAGAGAGAGAGAGAGAGAGAGAGAATCATTTCAGTTCATTGTCTTTAATCCCTTATCCCAATTAGGGTCGGGGAGGGGTGCTGGAGCCTATCCCAGCTCTTTAATGGAAGCAAAGCAAAGGTAACACCCTGGATGGGGTGCCAGTCAATCGCAGATACCTACAGGACAATTCAGTGTTTCCAAGAGAGAGAGAGAATGTAAAGTTTAATTATTTGCCTTGACTAAGGACCCAAAACTACTGATCACATATGTTTTTTTTAATTATTGAAATAGCTGAGATCCATGGATGCGGAGGTCAAATCTCAGGGGTGCTGAGATTGTCTATAAGAACATGATTGAGGTCTGGTCTTAGCAAAAATAACCCAGCCATTGCAAAATGAAAGAGTTCTTAATACTAGTCCCAAGATTGTATAAAACTAGGAGGGTTGCTCCAGGAAGGGCATCCATCATAAAAACTGTGCCAAGTCTGAAATATAGACCAGATTTGCTATGGAGACCAATGAATACTGTAGCAGCCAAAAAAGTAAAAAAAAAATCTTGCTATTATAATTAACTGTTCTTTTTTCAGATAGCTACAACTATCTTTGTTGAAGATTTTGGTAACTGAGTTGATTATATAGCCCTTTTCCAACAACTTCAGTGTTTTAGATCAGTGATTCTCAAACTGTGGTGGTATGCAAGGCAGCATGAGGTGGTACACCAGATAATCTCCGGAAATCAATTACATGCACCGAAAAAAGAAACTAATTTTTAATAATTATAAAAAATAATATCAAACAAAATGTGTCAATTACTAATTAAATCTGTTTCAAAGTTCTTATAATTTTATTTTGTTAAAATCAGTTTAATTAAAACAAACTGTATTAAAACAAATGTGTTTTTGAATGCAGACGCCATACTTCATTACTGCTATACATCACATTCACATAAGATTGTTCCCTGTTCTGCAGCAGGTGTTACAAAATACTCACGTCTTATTCATAAAAACTGTTCTGTGAGCATGCCGGGTTAGTTTACTAGTTAACATGGAATGGCAGCTGCAAATGAAACATATATTGTGGCAAATCTAACTAAAAAGACTTTTATCAAGCCTACACTTCAATAAGAAAATGGCAATTATTCATCCAGTTCAGTCTCATCAGAAATCTTTAACTGGTGAATTGTTTGTTGTTTACTTAAACTATATGAAAGCTCAGCCATACTATAGGCATATACATAAAACCTGTAATTAGACTGGATATTTTATTCACACATATTTTATTGTTATGCAAATTGTGTGTCTGAATTGGCGGTACTTGGAAGTTTTGGCTTGATAATGGGTGGTACTTTGTCTAAAACGTTTGAGAACCACTGTTTTAGATAATCACTGTATCAGGTTGCAGCTTCAACATTCAGTTAAATCTTAAATTCAATCCAAACCTTAGTGGCTCATTTATACTTTTTGATTGGTTAATTGATTGATTGATTGATTGACTTATTGAATGGCTGATTACTTTATTTATTCTGAAGGGAAATGTTGCCATAAAACCATAAGTAAAAATTTTTTTGATTAAAAAAGGCCCAACACCCACCCTCTTTAAAATGCAAATTTGATCTTGCAGCTCAATTAACAAGCAAGCTATTTTAAAACAATCTTTAAAACAATGCTGGAACAATTGACAGGTTAACCAAAATTGAAACTGTTAAACCTTATCTCATTATGTCTGACAAACAAAAAAACATTATTCTGACAGTGAACAAAACACAATGACAAAAAAGAAAACAAAAAGCGTACTTTCTGTTAAAAATGGCCTGGCTTATATACGTGAGATTTAAAAGGAGCAGTAAATACCCCAAACCTCACAGTGTTTCAAGGCCATTCAGTTTTAAAACTTCCCTCTAGTTAATTGTGATGAAACATTCCAATGTGCAATATTTATGTATGGAAGCCTGAACCTTAACAGGTGAATGTTAAATGTCATACACTAAATCAATAAACTGTATGCATGAAATAAATTAAATTAATTTTATTAATAGTTTTGAAAATAATTTTACTTTTCTACATACTAAAAAGTTCTCTATTCATCAAACTTTATATATAATAAGGTTTAATAATTTGATTTTCTATATAAAATAAATACAAATTATACTGCTATCCTCAGAATAAATCTGGTGAAGTGTTTATGCAGTATTAGATGAGTTATAAATTCAATACTATAAATATTGTAACCCTCTGATAGATTGAGGTTCTGTCCAGGGCATACGTGCTTGGGAACCAGTGTTTACATGTAGAACCAGACTCACCATGACCCTGACCAGAATAAAGCAATTGATAAAATTACATATTTTAAAAAATATAATATGAAATACACATACACACACTAAGGAACATGTAACAGGACTGTGTGTGTGCAAGTGTGCGCGCGTGTGTGTTAGTGAGTGAAAGAACGAAGTGCCTGAAGTAGGCAATAATAATTTATACAAACACACCTTAATAATTCACGTTCCATTTCAATGCTGGAGGGAAGATCCAAAATTCACAGAGCATAATTAAATAGACTTCTGGAAAAAAAGAGAGTGAGTGTATTAGAGAGGGTAAAGAGACTGAGAGAGAGAGAAAAAGGAATGAGTAAGAGACCAGTTTTAAATCTCGCTAACTGATATTTGTGTTTTATCCAAGCTTTAGAAAAAAATTTTTATACAGTTCAATTCAGACTGAAGTTTTGATGCTGCATTTATATGTTTCTTTTTGCAGCTTTGTTAATGCATTTTAACAGAAAAAAAAACTTTTTGCAAAGACCTTGATACCAATCATGCCGGGCAGCTGTGGAATGGTGGTTAACGAACTGGGCTTGGGATCGGAAGGTTGCCGGTTTGATTCCCAGAGCTCTGGGCACATGTGCTCACTGCCCCCTAGTGTTCAGTTGTATGTATATTGTGGAGGAAAACTAGTAACACTATGGGGCAGGGGCGCAGTAAGCAAACTTGCCCAGAGCCGTGGGCAGCCCAAGCCACGGTGCCCGGGGAGCAGTTAAAGGCAGTGTTTAAATGAAATGTATCCATGTATCTAAATGTGGGATTCTGTGTGTGGTTACAGGTGCAGTGGAGTCATGGACTGTAACTGTGTTAGTGATCTGCTGCTTACGCCACCTGTCCCAGCCCTCTGGACACCAGGTAAATGTTAAACCATGAAATAAATTCATGTAGATGCAATTATAACTATGAATAAAATATTTTTTGTAATTTTTGTTTAAATTCTACAACGTTTTCTATTGACTTAAAAAACTGTGTGGTTTTGTTTATCGTAACTATCCAATCTTTCCTTTTGGGATGTGTGCCTTTAATCAGTTGGGTACACAGAGACCATAATTTTTCCTCAGATAGAAGAGTAAATAATGCCATCTTACACTCAAATCCACCTTACAGTAAATGTAAATAATGCAAATTATTTTCTGTTGCTCAAAATGGGTATCCTACCATATTAGGTTAACAATGTTAGGGGGGGGGGTGAAATGAAGGATTGGTGGGGAGCACTTTTAAGCAGAGGTAAAACAGAAAATAAACATAATAAAACTGGTACTTTTAATCACTACAATTGGTGTAAACAGAAACAAACTTAACTAAACTGTATGAGCTATGCAGATAGCTTTGTCCAAGAGTAAGGGTCAAAAAAGACCAAAAGGGTCTCATCCATGTCCTTTCAATTTTCTTCCCTTGCATTCCCCAGGCTTTGCCTTCCCAGACTGGGCCTATAAGCCAGAGTCTAGCCCTGGATCCAGACAGATCCAGTTATGGCATTTCATTCTTGAGCTGCTTCAAAAGGAGGAGTACCAGGGGGTGATTGCCTGGCAAGGAGACTACGGAGAATTTGTGATCAAAGACCCAGATGAGGTGGCAAGACTTTGGGGCATTCGTAAATGCAAGCCTCACATGAACTATGACAAGCTTAGCCGTGCACTAAGGTGGGCTTTTTGTTTTACAATGTTCAATGACATGTGCAATGTTTAAAAAATATTTTATGTGCATGTATATTCATTCAATTTTATTTTAGATTAATTAAGTAATTGCTTTTGCTAAAATAATAACAAAAAATTAAATAAGCTTGCATTAGGTCTATTTTACACTTTCTGCCTTGATTCATACAGACACCTCCCCTCTCTTTTATAACTAATAAAAATAGTTATTATACAAAGCAACATATATGCACTTTGTACACATTATAGCAATGTAATATATGTAATTTCTCAAATTTCTGTGCAAGTTTCACTACATGCTCAACCGTTAACTCTAAACCTTAAAAGCAGCCATATCAGCTTCTTTAAACCTAAAGTTTTAATGCATCAACAGCAGTTGCTATACTTATAGTTTCCACTTTTGTTTTATATTTCAGACATTAAAATGACGATTTTAGAAAAGCATGGGACACCATCTAATATCATTGATCACATTTCACAAGTGCTACTAATTGGTGCTACTAACACTAATAATTGGTGCTACTAATTTTTTAATAATTATAAAAATACTTATAAAATTTATAAAACATTTTAATACAAAAGCTAAAGACATTTCTAAACTATGTTTTTTAACAGTTGATGCATAAAACATTTCACACAAGATTTAGCATCAAGCCATTAAAAAAAAACCTTACACTGGAAATCAAATTCAGAATATTTTCATCCTATCTTTCCTTTCCTTTCCTTTCTTCAAACACCCTCTCCTCAGCCTTTAATAGCCGTTGTCACTATATGCTAATTGTTATAAATTAGTAGAGGCAATAATTAGCCTTGTTGATTAGCCTGTCCTAATTGCTCAATTAAAGAGCATTGCACAATGGCAATGCCAGCTAAAGAGTACAAATTACTGGTGTGATAGGTTGCGTTATGTGTACTTGTGCGGAGCAGCTGAATGAAATAGAGTATCCAACCATAAAATGTTTTGAAATGTTAACGACGGAATCATGACTGTCAAATATCCATTTTTGTGGTTGATAAAATCAAAGGCTTTTAGTTTTGATGTAGCAATTTTAAAATATTATACAGAAAAATGTTGGCAGTTATAGTATAGTAATTAATACAATTTAAGGCAATGAAAGCTGTGGGCCTTGCTCAGGGGACTTGAAGGGTTACTTTCCCAGTAAATCTAGTATCTTTATACCTAAGCCACCATTATAACCCATGCTCTAAAATTACTAATCTGCCTAATTTGGCATTTAAATCCTATTAATTGTTATTAAACAACCATTTTTATTTTAGAAGAAATATTTTACCAACATTTCTTATAACGCAATTTTTTTTGCTGCCATCACCCCCCCCCCCCCCCCACACACACACACATGCCTTCCACCCCTTTTTTCTGAATTCTCTCTTCTTTCTCCAGGTACTATTACAACAAACGCATTTTGCACAAGACTAAAGGAAAACGTTTTACATACAAATTTAACTTCAGTAAGGTGGTTCTGGTAAACTACCCTCTGTTGGACATGGCCAGCTCTCCATTCCTGCTAGCCCAGAACCATTTTAGTGGCGGGGCATCAACACCAGACTGCAACCCAATCACTCCTGAGGTATGAGAAAATGATGTCAAACATACGTGTGTGTTTCTGTGTGTGTGTGTGTGTGTTTGTGAGAGAGAGAGAGAGAGAGAGAGAGAGAGATTTACTGTGCAAAGGACCAGTTAATAATAAATTAAAGTGGTTAATAATAAAATCAAGCAACTAACTATTAAGAAAGCAAATCTTCAGACTGGCGGAGGGCCAAAACAAACTCTCAACTTAATGGAATGTTTGCCAACTCATTCAAATGTCCCTCGATAACCACAGACTGACAGAAAATGACAAAGCAAATAGTGTATTGCAGCTGGCATGGCAAAGTTCATGGCAAGGGATGGATTTGTTCAAAAGTAGAAAAAACTCAATTGTCAATGACAGGCAAAAACAAGCCTTTTCTAATGACATGCAATGGCAGAGAATTGGAAAGGTTAACAATCAACAGTGTCTCACAGAAATTTGAAATTTGGTGAAGCACCAGTGTTTATCGGGATTCTTCAAACTCAAGCAGAATTGTCCCTGGAAAATACATGAATCAAGTAACATATAGGGCCATCATCAAAATGTCAAAAGCAATGCATAAGTGAATAAGCATATTATTTGTTGATTGTGATCTTCAAAATTTTAGGCGCATTATTTGAACTCTGAAAATGTTGCAACTTCCTTAATATTTAGAATAATTAAATGCATGCTACAAATATAAAAATGATATTTGATGTTTTTTAACCTGATTGGTGATTCTCTTAAATGTCCGACAAAGTTGTAAACCATCCTTGCCTGAAAAAAGTCCTTAGATTCCTGTTTAAATTCATAATCCTGATGCTTACACCTACTACAGGTTCACCAGCTTACTATGGAATGTTTAAATAGTTTCACTCATATTCTGCTCCTTGAACCAACATTTCTTGGTACTATTGGTAATGAATTAAAGGTTTAAGAGATGTAATACATCTTAAAAAGCATCTAAATTCCTCTACTCTAAAATGAATGTTATTACCATTTTGAGGAAACGAAAAACTTTTTCAATCCCTTGATCAAATATTTTCTTGGATTTGTCTCCTTTATACACTTGATTAGGATATTTTATCCCAAAATGTCTTATTATTATGTCTTATCTAGCTACATCACCTACCTGTCATATTCAGATCTCTTCACATATATATTTGCTTAGATTTTAGCCTGGTTACTGGCTGGGACACTTATGGACACACAACTCCTGCATACTGGTGCTTCAATCGGAGTTTGAGTGCACACTAGAATATTCCTGTACGTGGTAGTTTTTACTCATCACAAAATGTTTAATAGACTCCTTACAATGAGATGTGATGTAGGTCAGACAAAGTGCTTGCTAAAAATCAAACCAAAAATCTTTTTGCTTTTTTTGCCACCAGATTTCTTTTAAATATGTGTCTCTTTAATTTACTCTGCCCACATCATGCCTATCCATTCTAAAAAATATCCCTACTCTGCCCATGAATATGGAAGGTCTTTTATAGTGACCATTTCCATTTTAGGAAAGTTTGTGTGGCTGTGACCGGCAACCTGCCATATGGTGTCTAAAACTTTGCTCAATTATTCAGATCCACTGTGACCCTGACCAGAATTTAGTGGTGATAAAAACATTCATTCATTCATTCATTATTCATTTGAGTGGCCATCAAAAAGCCCTGACCTCAATCCCACAGAAAATGATTGAGCAGAACTGAGATAAACCTGACTAACACCAGTTCTGAAAGGCCAACAAAATCTGCAAATTATTGTGAGAAGCTTGAGAAAGGCTACCAAAAGGCCACTGTGTTTTCTAGTTGTTCTTTTTATTGTTCTTTTTCAGTTCACTGTTCTCCTTGTAGTTTTCCACTGTTACATTCCACTGTTCCTTTGTTGTTTGACTGGTTTTAAAGCATGTAGCATAAAATTAACACCCAATTCTGTGTTTCACCTTGTTAGTCAACTTCACTCCAACTCTTTTTTTTACACTTATTACACCCAATTTTACACCTATTTTTGGAATGTATGGTCACTATAACTCATTTAGATAAAGTATAACTAATTGAGTAAAATAAGCAGAGTTTTCTAAATTATTTTGACAAAAGTTAAACTTAGACTGGTAAATGAGCCCAACATGATAACAACTTACAGTGACAGGTGAAAATGGACTCCTGCCCAACTAACTTGCAAAACACCGATTTGCAAGACCAGACGTTGTTTACATTCAAATGGAGTGGCAGCGGCCCTCCATCTGTCTGTGTCTGTCTATGCATGTGCATGCCTGTGTGTCTATATGAAATAATTTATTGTATCTAGGTGTATTTAGTTTATGAAAACACACGAGCAAGTACACGAGAAGTACACGTCCAGAGATGAAACATTTTTACTATTATGTCTATTTTTGCAGCCTTCATTTAAAACACTAACAAAGATAGCAGAGGGACGTTGAATCAAGGTTAATTCAGGTTGATCCAACGTACTTTTGCGTCATTTGCTATCTGGGAAGCCATCGAAAGTTTACATTAAGTTGAAAAAATCAAAGCATGTCGGCCTTTCATCGCTATAGCGACACAGGCGTGCGCGCTCCCGAGAGGGCGAGGCATTTCAGGGCAGGGATACAAAATTGGGCACAACACCGGTAATCTCACGTTAGCAAGAAACGTCAGAGCCACTCGATGAGTTTGTGGGCGGTCTAAAGGGAAACGGGCTTGAGTGGCCGTTTTCAGTTTGGTCCTAGGGCTTAACCAGTCTCCATTGTTTGGTTATTTGTTTGTTTGTTTATTATGATTTTAACGTCTTTTAAATATCGCGTAACATTGTTTTTAGACTGTAAAAACTAACGTTTGTGGGTGTATGTAAACTTGTGACTGTATACAATAGAATGAAATGTTTTTCCTGACGATTCCAGCACAGGACCAGTCACTTTATTGAGTTAAGTGGGTTAGGGGACAAACAGAGGCTGCATGGCAGAGCTGCGAATTATAATGCCCCTGTATTCATAAGCATTGTTTAAAAAGAGATACACTTGGTCAAAAGCAATACTGACATAAAGCAAATAATTTAAAGTTATATTAAAACTTCTTTGTTCATTTGTGATTTGATAGAATGATACAGAACAAATCTGCATGTAAAAATCAATGGCACAACGATTCTGGTAGCAAACTGGGGTCATCTCAATATAAGTATGGTGTCAGTTTAAAGTGCCCACAGATGTAATTCATATGTAATTTTCCTTATTTGCAAATTATTTAGAATTGTTATTCATTTTGGAAAAAATATTGCTTGTGTTGCATCATATCGTCCCAGTACAATCTCAATCCCAATAATTAATCTTACAAATGATTACCTTAATTAACAATAAGGGTTTTTTAATGTACATTTTTTACATTTCAAGTAAACTATTAAAAGTTGGGTGTTGCACTTTGCAGACAGGTGTTACATAGCAATTTATTTCCTACTAACCCAGATTAAAACTTTACCCTTAGCCAGTGGTCCAGTGTTTTTCATATACAATTTTTGCATGTTTTGAAAGTTCAACATATACAATCAAATATAATAAAAACTAACTTTTTATTTTCCAGTGTTGCCAGGTGACACCAGAATCACTTCATGATGAAGTAGTTAGCAAAAAAATATTAATATTTGTAAAATATTAATTAAATAAAACATTGACACAGATTAGGAGGCAAACAGAGGACATGTGTTTCATGACAATATAGCCCCAAAGAGAGTAGGAAGAATGAAGGGGCCACTAGAATTGTAAATGTCAAGGTGAAGAAGAAAGAACAGAGAAGCGTCAAAGTAGGAGCTAAAGGACTTAAATCCAATGAAGATCCCCTTTTTATCATCACAGCAGCTGAGGCAGTGTTTGTATTGATTTGAAAATGAAAGGAAGATACGTTAAAAAGAAAGACTATCAGATCCAATTTAATAATAAATGTAGGATTCAAAAAACATGCACTACTAACATAAATAATTGGGTTGATGTAAAAAAGATACTTCTAATTTTCGACTTTTAAAGAACTTTTTTTTTTAAAATTGGCCTCTTCTGCTGTAATCGTCTGTAACTGTTTTAAGACAAAAATATTGGTTTGGTTTTAAAAACTTTCTCAATTATTATAAATGTTGACATGTTTTAACTTTTTTTTTCTTTCAGGCCTTGCAGACTTTATTTCCTCGTTTACCTGATTCAGGACGTGGGACTGCTTTGTTTGACCGTGCTACAGGAGCACCTGGGTCAGAGGGGGATAAGCTTAGACTGGACAGTTTCCCGTTTCTTGGTTCAGGTAAGAATGGCATTCAAAGCAAAGCAGGCAATATAAACTGTGACATTAATCTTTTAATTTATATTTTTATGACCTTTAACTTTGTTAATTTGTTCAAAATAATGTGACTTTTTTCAAGTGACACCAATGTGTCATTTGTCTGGTCTTATTTTAGGTTTATATTCTATTCTGTTTAATATTGGATTTATTTGGCAATTGTTATGTCATTACTTTTACTCACTGTTACACATTTCTATTTTTTTACTTAATATGAAAAGACACATGATCATTAATATATCAACCATGATACCTAAATATTATTAGTGCGATATGACATTGCGATGAATTCCTTTGGTTTACATGTTTGTAATAAAATATATCCATTAAATCATATGTATGACCTATCAAAATTGAATCTTAATTAGGAATAACATTAATTTTACACAATGTTTATGAAATATTAAAATTATATAAGCACATTTAAATAAAAAAGGATAAATAATGACGTTAGATGCAACAGGTTGTGCTAATGCACTAATGACAGAAGTGGAAAGGTGCTTTCTGGGTTTGACAAATTCTTTACGTGCATCTATGGGTTCAACTTTGTGTACTACTGTGTTTTTTCACGATTTGACAATCATGAACACCAGCTGGTCCACCTAAAAACATTTAGTAGTTGTATGTGCAGTTCTAATATTTCCCAGTGATTAAGTGAATAAATGAGTGACTGAATGAATTAATACTAGTGAGTGAGTGAACCCATTGAAGAAAAACACATATTCTATAGTTCTTTGGGTGGCCTCAGTGTGAAAAGGTCATGGGGGTCAAATATCAGGTGGAGAAGTGCAGATCATCTGTGTGCATTTTGGATGTTCTCACAGGATCTGCATGGGTTTCCCTTGTTAGCTTGTTAATTCCAATTTCCTGCCACAGTCCAAAGACTGGGTTAAATGGAGAGACAAAGGTGAAATGGAGAGACTTATATATGCTTGTGATGCTGAACTGAAAATGATGAATCACATGTAATCTGTAACCTGTATCTGAATGTAACCATTGTCTTAAACAGGAAATTTTAATCCTAATAAATACATATTGCTCTTACTTTGGTTGCAGTTAAACCACAGATGTTCGAGAAGTAAATATCAAAATGAATAACTTGACTAAATGAAGAGTGGCAGCCTTAAAAGTACCACAATGCCCTGATTTGATGTAATGTTAGTTTATATTTGCATTTTAAGCACATCTGAATATTCATAGTTTCATGTCAGTGCCTAATGTGTGAAAGGTCAGGCTATTAATGTGTGCATACTTAACTGCACTACTATATATTTTATCTATAACTCTCACAATGTGAGACTGTCTCAGATTGTGTTTTTTATTTGTGTGTGTGTGTGTGTGTGTGTGTGTGTGTGTGTGTGTGTGTGTGTGTGTGTGTGCACGCGCACGCATGTGCACGCGTGCATGTGTGTGCAAACCTTCTGATCCAAACTTACTCCCCCTTGCTTTGTTTGTCCTCAGGTTCTATTCTTTCCTCCTCCCCTCTTACCCTGATCTCACTCCCTAGCGTCCTCCCTGTCCTAATCCCTTCCCATGCAGGAAGGCCCTAATTGAGGGTGCAGGCTTCAGTTTTTGGCCTGTGGGCACCCATTACTGTGTTTTTATAAGCAAGCGAGGCCGGCCTGACTGATTCAATATTCATATGTCTGCTAGCTACTCCTGGCCCAGCTCACAGAGAGACTGGAGCCCTGTCAAATTAGGCCTGCATAGCAAATAACAGAGGGAAAAGAAAAAAGAGTAAGAGAGCAGTGAACGAGAAAGAGAGAGAGAGAGAGAGAGAGAAAGAGAACAGGAGAAAAGACAGTAATATGGACTGTTGTTTATATAATTCAAAAATTAGACTGGAAGAAAATTAGTTGAAAAGTAAAAAAAGACCATATTGAAATATGTGCTGTTTTCGATTCAATTCGATTTCGATGTCTATCAATAGCAATTCTAAAATAACTGGGTTGTATGAAGAAAACCTGAATTAGCTGAACACTGTGGTTAAACCAACCGGAACACAGTTCAATTTGCCACTTAAAGTATGCGTGTATGTCAGTTCAGGGTTATCACACTAGATATCTAAAATATCTAAATTATCAAGTGATTCTAGCTTACTGCTTTTAAGAACATACTTTTGGAGTGTATCCAAAATTTCATTATATGGACTTTTGTAATAGGTAGTCCATTAGATCAAAATATATCAGTCCAGGGGTTATAACACTATCTACACATGAATTATGTTATTATTATTATTATTATCTAAAAAATCCTCTATGTGCGGAGTTTGCAAGTTATCTCTGTGTCGAGTGGGTTTCCTCCAGGTACTCCGGTTTCCTACCCCACTCTAAAGACATGCCACTGGGTTGATTGGAGACAATGGAAATATATACCTACATATCCATATTTATTTTTTATGCAAACCCATTGCACAAACAAACTGCAGATTACTTTTTTGATTGCAAATAAGGGCTTACTATGTATAATTGGTACGTGAAAAAACGTAATATTTGCAATTCCAATGCATCACTTCTAGTTGTCGCTAAATGACTAAAACACATTAGAAATGTACGTATGACTGAAATAAAACTCTCTTTTAATGCATCTGACCCTGAATGTGAAATGATGTATGCAATGTTTTTGTACGTACACATCTTTAGGTACATGAGGCCACAGGAATCTTCAACTAACAAGTGCTATTTGAACTAAATTGACACAAATCCTGTCAGCACAATAGAAACAACTTGGCTGTGGCTGTTTTAATCGTTCTTTACAATGACAAAGTCTCATGTACTTTTTGCAACTTATTTTTTGTCCAACATGAATTATTTGATAACATTAATTATGTTCTCTCTCTTAAACAGGTGCTCCCTGTTACTCTAAACCTCCATCTATGTTGGGTTCTTACCCTCGTAATCCTGCTTTTGACTACTCTTGGGGCTTCAACCCATATCTTCCTGGAGCGTTATCACTTAATAATTGTCCTAAACTGCCCCCAGGCTCATTATACCCATCACACTTCTACCCAAATCCACTTCATTCAGGCCTGTCCCAGCTTCCTCATCCCTTCTCTTCACTCCTTCCTCCTGGGGACACAGCTGGAGCAGAACGGGCTCAGACCGGAGGAGCCAATGGATCAGCAGGTGGTCACGCTCCACGAATCTGCATTCCGTCTTACCCAGGCAGTTTACTCCAAGGCAGGACTGAGCTGGGCAATTTAGGCCATGGTGTGGGTGATAGGGAACGAGTGGAAAACTCTAACATCACAGGAGTAGGTGGAGGTGGGATTGGTGTGGGTTTAGGCTTAGGCTTGGGCACAATAGGGTTAGGGAGCGTTGGAGGAGGGCAGAATCCGTCGGATCGGCACACTGGACTGAAACAGGACCCAGAGTCTGATTCTGAGCTTGAAATCACAGACCTTAGTGACTGCAGCTCAGAAAATGAAAATGAACCAGACTTTCATGCTGATCAAGGGAAGGAGAACAGGCTGGGAGGTCGACCTCACATCCCTGAGGCCAAGACTGCTGGCCTTGGAGGAGCCTTACCACCACTTTCTTCTCTTCCTCCTCCTATATCTCCCCATCCTCTAAAAAGCATGGTGCCCATAACTCCTTCACCTCCGTCCCTGCCCACATCCCTTTCTCCAGCTCTTACTTTGGTTGAGCGACACAGAGAAACAGAGATTCTTAAAATTACTCATAGTTAATATGTTATATTTTACATTATCTGGTTACTTTTTTGGTCAGTGTATTTTTGTCTTCTTGTTGTATATTATGATTATTAACATTATTTACTTGATGGTATTTGTTTTCCTTATTACCCACAAATTACATGGCACTTCACTTTTATTAAAAAAAAATACATTATAAAACCATATTAATAAATTGGTTAAGGTTTAAAATTAACAAATGAAAACTTTCAAATGTTTAATTAGGACCTACATCCAGAATCTAGACCCTGTGTTAAAGCAATAACAGTTCAATAACAGTTCAATTCCAGTAGTATTCTGCTATAAAACCACTTGTAAAACCGAGATTTTAAAGTACTCAAAATTTAGATAAAAACTTTTTTTTAGTCCTGCACTTATTCTGCTCCCAAAACAAAGGAAGAAATGCAGTACTTTATTGATAGACTATTGGTACTTAACTAAATTAAAATCATAATATTTGAATGTTTTTAATAGTAAATATAGATAATGTAAACGATTTAAAATGACCTTCACCAAATTTAATTTTCCAGCACAAATAAAATTGTTCTTGGGCTTTTTATTTCACATTTCTATTCATACAGGGTAATTTCAGAAAAATTGGTAAACGATAAAATCTTTCTGTTATTTAAAGAGATAACTAAGGAGCTAACGGCAATAAGTAATTATATGAAACACTATTGATTAGGAAATTGTTGCAAGAAAGCACTTGCATTTGGTTGTGCCGGACAATGGAAATCTTTCATACATTGGCATCTAGTGGTGAGATGTGACTTTTGCAGCTATGTTGATTGTATTTGAATGTTTTCTTTATTTTTGTTTATTTATTTATTTATTTATTTACAAATTTGTACTTTTACCGACGCGAATCCCCTTTTCTTGCACATAGATGTACAATGTGTTTAGTGTGATGGGGTCTATAATGTATTTGTCTTATTTTATCGATAAATCCAGTTCTGTAAACGTTGGAACAGTAGCTAAGAGGTAAATAAAATGGAAAGAATTGGTTTGCAAATATTTTTAAAGGGATTGTTGTAACACAAAATATTTATAACGTTTTAACAAAAGCTTGTTTTACTTTGAGGCCTACAGACTATTAAAAGTTTGTGATCTAAATTTCTTTTGGAACATTCACTATTTTAAGCACGTGAAAAGTTCTACAACAAATTGCTAAATTGTTTACAGACATGGATAAAAGAGGTGTGAACCAAGTATTACAACTGAGAGGCTTTTGTAATCAGAGGGTATTTGAGCTTGACTCTTCTTCCTAGACGTGTGTTACACATTGTAAAGT
Source organism: Microcambeva bendego (assembly GCA_034509265.1). Classification (NCBI taxonomy): domain Eukaryota; kingdom Metazoa; phylum Chordata; class Actinopteri; order Siluriformes; family Trichomycteridae; genus Microcambeva; species Microcambeva bendego. The sequence continues at coordinate 7,713,067 of JAYDZG010000024.1, forward strand.
GCAACCTATGACAAAGGTATCATACTCCTGATAATCAAAATAGGTTTGTACAACAATTACAACAACTGATTACCTCAGTCTCCAATTACTAGATGATTTTTATTGTCTTTTTTAGTGTCTTTTTTATTTATTTATTTTATTTTTTTTTTTATTTTACAAAAATACTGTCCAAACTTTTTAAAATGTATTGCAACCATCATGTGCCAGACATGCATTTTCTATGCATACTTTGGCAAGTCTTTATTTATTTTTTCTCTACTGTTCCAACTTTCAACTTTTTTTCAAATTGGTATTTTATTTGTTTACTTGTACAGTTTTCATGATAATGCAGTGCTAAAAATGTCTTATTTTAAATGGTTATAAATATTATTCGAGCCATAGAAAATGAAAAATTGAGAACAAAGACAGGGAAACAACATAATTTAATTTGCATATATATATTTAATTGTATATATTTTATTATTGTGTATAATACATTTATTATTATCAGTATTACAATTATACGAGATTGATGTATTGATGTGATTTAATCCTGTTTTTAAACTAATGCTGTGGGAATCAGTAGCTGTGTAGATACTCAAAACTACAAACTGGGACGTTAGAGTGGATCTATGAAAATGAAACTAAATTTAGTTGAATGAATTAATATTGGAACACACTTGGACTGTCTGTAATTATAGTAATTCATTTTGAAACATGGCTAAGAAATAATTCATAGGGTTATTTTTTAATATTTTATATTCATATGTCAAAACAGAATAAACACAGGTTTTTAATTTAAATGTTTCAAATAAAACTAGCAGTGTACATATTTTTTTCTTTGTGAATGTGTGTGTACAGAGACAGGTACAAAACAAATCAAATGATAAAAATGTTGATATTTGTCAATTTAAGTTTTAAGAATGAAAGTGCTAAGAATAATATAATTAAAAGCAATAAAACATTCTTGAGATTGTGACTGTGGGGAAGTTTAGATTTTGTAATCTTATTTGCAGTTTAATAAAATGGATTAGGATTATTATCACTGATACCATTTTACATTCTTATTTTATGTTTTGCGTAGTGCTTTTTTACATCAAACATTGTCTCAAAGCAAAACTCCAGGACCAACAGACCAAAAACCAAATCGGACCTTTCCATTACTGAGAAAGTTTTACACAGCCATTGGCAGCTCTTCTTTCACAGTTTGCTGTGAATTTGTGTTTCCCCTTTTTTATAATTCAGTTGTGTCCATATGGAGCTCATTTCTCCCTTGTTCCTACAAAAAACCACAACCCAATTGACAAGGGCTATAAGGCACACACTCCTACACATGCATGATCACTGACTGATTTGTTTCACCTGCACGGGAAAGGGTGTCACAGAGTGGTATCACGTGGCGAGCCATGCAATGCCATCCATGAACAGATGCGAAACACTCCGCAAGGCATGTACTGGTCAGATGCCATTATTCCTTGATTTACATCTCATTCAAAATGTCAAAAATCTCAGAATTTGCTAAACATAAAATCATTATTTTGAAGCAGCAAGGTAACTCTCAAAAGGAATAAGCAAATAAACTGAATAATCAAGATGTGATATTATGTTCAATTTTAAAGCAAAGATTCTTTCTCAAAAATGCAAAAGAAGTCCAGCAAGGACCAGGCTCAGTTTCTGGCAGTTTCATCAGAACGCCAAGTTGACCCTTCTATGGAGCACGCAAGCTTTATCAGGAATGGCAGCCACAAATAAACCATTTTGACGGTGTAAAATGGATGAAAAGCTCAATATACACGAATGCTCGGTAAGATCACAAAAACTGAAACAAAGAATTTATAGTGACAAATTTAAGTGACAAATACACATTTCGGGTCAAATCATCAAACGTTTGTGAAAAGAACAATTGTAGAGGACATTATGAGTTCTTGCTGTCTTCAATGAGTGCTGTCTTAGCTTTGCCTTGCTGCCACTGTTGGGCTCTTAAGCCTTCTATTCTAAAAGCATGGTGGAGAATCTGTCATGGTTTGTGGCTGCATTTCTGCCAGTGGTATTGTTGATATTGCCAAATCAATAAGATACCGGATGCTAGAAAAATGCAAACATTTTAATTCACCAAATAGTTCCTTTTGGAAAGCATCTGATTGGGAATGGTTTCACTTTTCAGCTTGATGTTCTAAGCATACTGATACATCATATTTTGGACAGTTTTGTATCTCCTATTCATCTCCCTTAAATGTATTTGAACTGTGGGAGGAAACACAAACAGATACTGGAAGAACAAGTAAAATCTACACAGAAGGAACCTTTACCACCCCACCTGACGAGCCAACTCAGGATATTCTTGCTGTGAAGCGACAGTGCTACTCACTTACCCACCAGGCCATTAAAAAAGAATTCTGCATTAATATACCAGAAAAATATTTAGAATACTTCAGCAGTTTCCCAAAAAGAGGTGTGCTTACTGCCAAGCACAGTAGGACAAGAAGCTGTTCTGTTCGGTCTCTTAATAAAGAGAACTAAAATTTAATTGTCATAAAAACGAGCTAATTTAGTTTAACTTATTATTAGATATTTTTTTTAAAACACTGGTTCCCTTATATCACTTATAATTTTTCATGTTTTACCAACACTTCGTCCTGTTTAGCGTTGGTGCAGATTCACCATGATCCCTGGTCCCAAAATAGTAACAGGCTAATAGAGTTGCTGAGGATTGTAAGTCCTGCAACTGGAAGTGGACTCCGATTATGTTAATCTTGAAAATTATAAGGTAAATAAGATGTTGGGCATAAATGTTTCAAGATCTAAATTCTTCTGTGATTTTTTAAATTATTGTTAGTGTGAAGCCTGTTTGCTTTGTCTTTATGTGTTGGTAAAATGGCATCTACTGTATATAATTTTCAATTGAATCCACAACACATTAAAGTTTACTTGAAAAAAAAGTTCTATTTGCTTCCTGACATCACAGTATATTATATATAAAAGCCTTAGGATTGTGATTGAATAAATCATATTTACATATTGAGCCATGATAATAGTTCAAATAAATAAAAGCAATATAATATTATATTCCAGTTCAACCTTACATTGCTTAAGTAACATAGGGGTTATTCTACAGAAATGGAGCTGAAATCATATTTGTAATTGGGCGGCACGGTGGCATAGTGGGTAGCACTGTTGCGTCAAAGCGAGAAGGTCCTGGGTTCGATCCCCTCGAGGTCCTTTCTGTACGGAGTTTGCATGTTCTCCCCGTGTCGTGTGGGTTTCCTCCGGGTACTCCGGTTTCCTCTCACAGTCCAAAGACATGCTACCAGGTTTATTGGAGACATTGAATTGTCCTGTAGGTAACTGTGATGGATTGGCGCCCCATCCAGGGTGTTACCATGTGCCTTGCACCCATTGAAGAGCTGGAATAGGCTCCAGCACCCCTACCCAACCCTAATTAGGATAAAAGGTTGAAGATTATTTTTTAAGATTGAATACCTTTTTTAAGATGTTTTGTAGACATTATTTTGTGGACCTAATAACTAATTTAGAGATTGGGAAGACCACAGACCTGTCATTACTAAATTAGATAATTATTGAATCAAAATTTAATTTATAGTTTAATCGTTTAATTGACTATTATTACTATTACTAATATTATTCAAGTCAAAGCTGCGCCAGGACATGGTTAAAATACAGCTTCTCAAAACAAAAAGATAATGAGGTAAAAAAAAAATATTTATATTTTTATTAGCACTTTTGGGAAGGGCCATGGTAGCATAAAAGCAAAAGGGAATGTTTTTTGGCTGTTGCTGGGTTTCTATGTTTTCTTTAATTTGTCTGTAGCCTTGATAAACTTTTGGGGTATTTTTATAGAACAAATGTGCTAAAATTTATTATTTTGAGGAGTATTACATTCTCGTTTAAATTGTTTTGAAACTGTTTTTTAATACTAGACTGAATGTATCTTGGCCTTTGGACAGTGCTTGCACCATGTAAGCTAAGCATCAGTAGTCCATAGTGTTTTCCATTTTTGGAGAATAAAGTTTATAGTAAAGTAAAAGTTAAAGTAATTGTTTTCTTCAATAAAGTAACAGTTGTCAAGAAAATACGATTTATTACAGTGGAGAAATATGGCCTTGTTGTCTCACTTCAGAGTCAATTCTGAGATTATATGTTTTGACCAGACAATGGCCAAAGAAGGTGGAAATTCAACAGGTACTTAAGCCCAGTACAGGTCATTCAGCAATGGAGAATGCGACGGAAATGATCCAAAAGGGAGCAGGTTTTCCGAGAATGATGTTTAAGTTTTATAAACGGCTTAATATTACCATCTGGTGGTGAAAACACGCAGCGCCACTGAAAACAAAAAATGTTTTATTTCCCATGCAGTCATTAACGGCATGGGACAGTATGGAAAATGCAAATAATACACAGTGTTTCTTTCATGTACTTGACTTTTATTTTATGTATCATTTCATTAATTAATAAATGTACATTCCTTCAGGGTCAATAACGAACCCATACATCTATCTTTCTTTTTTTTCCAAAATAGACTGAAATCATGCTGATTCAAATCACCACAAAATATGTTTTCACTGTGTGAGTGTCCACTCTCGATGACTCTTAGCCCAGAGATGTTGACACAGCTTGTGGACATGGTTAAGATAAAGCTTATTTTTGCAAAGTACAGTTTTAATCAAGGATCAAAGATCATGGGTGTTCAGCTTAAGCTTGCACCTTTGACCTTAACACTTGAATTCCTCCCAATTCCATAAATTATTTATTGATAATATGCACTGTACAAGGAAGAAATATGCAAAAGCCAAAACAAACTGGAGGTCCCCTGACCATCTTTGCTCATCAAAGTCTTGCTTGAATGCTGATTTTGCACCAAACCATGTTTATCACCTTTTGACATCACCATTTTACATCAATAAATCATCCTTTTTACATCAATACAACATATTTTTACATCAATACATCATCTTTTTACATCAATAAAACAGGGCGAGCAATATTAGTCTGTTTTGGTACATCATAACATGGAATTAAAATTGATTGTTTGAGGTTTGCATCATTTCCTTTACAGAACATGCCTACAACTTTGAACATTTGATATTTTTTAAATGTGAGGCAGACAACAAATAGGACAAAATAACAGAAAACTTCAGTGTGTATTTGAGCCACCTTTTGCGGCATTTACAGAGTTACTTTGGATAAGTCTCTATGAGCTTGCCACCTCTTGCCACTGGAATTTTTGCCCATTCCTCAAAGCAAAATTGCTCCTGCTCCTTCAAGTTAAATGGTTTCTGTTGGTGAACAGCAATCTTCAAGTCTGACCACAGTTTCTCAGTTGGATTAAGGTTTGGGCTTTGACTCGGTCATTCCAATAGACACGTTTCCCCTTAAACCACTTGAGAATTGCTTTAGCAGTATGCTTTGGGTCATTGTCCTGTTGGAAGGTAAACCTCCGTTCCAGTCTCAAATGGCTGAAAAGTTCAATTTTGGTCTCATCTGACAAGAGCACCTTCCTCCATACATTTGTGGAGTCTCCCAAATGTCTTTTGGCAAACTCAAAACAAGCTTTCCTATTTTTGTATGTAATCTTTCTCTGGCCACTCTTCCTTAAAGCCCAGCTCTATGGAGTGTACAGCTTACTTGGTCATATGGACAGATGGACAGTCTCTGCTTGGAAGCTCTGCAGGTCCTTCAGGGTTACATTTGGTCTATGTGCTGCCTATACATACGCACATGGCAATTTTCCGTTTTTATTTACACACACACACACACATACACACACCTGATAAAAGCCCAGCTTGACCCTTAGGCTAATTTTAA
>JAYDZG010000024.1:7775436-7786173 GCA_034509265.1 Microcambeva bendego
TTTTGTGTGTGACTCCAAATCCAGGCCTCCATTGGTTAATAAATTTGATTTCCATTGATGATTTTTGTGTGATTTTGCACATTCAACTTTGCACAGAACAAAGTATTCAATGAGAATATTTCATTCATTCAGGTCTAGGATGTTTTATTTGAGTGTTCCCTTTATTTTTTTTGAGCAGTGTATATAAGTGACAGCTTACTGAACAAACGATCATTAGAAAGCCGCGATAAAATTGTTTTCATTAGTTAGGAGGACAAACACAGTTTAAATACACCAGTAGTACCTTACTGATATTTTTTATTTGGTTTAATTAAATAGGCACATGCTAATGCTAAGCTCCTCATGTTCCTGGCTTGTAAACGTATTTACTTACATTAAAAAAAGCGTTTTGTACACAGGGGATACTTGTTTGTATCCCCTGTGTACACTATGATACTTGTTTGTCAAGATCCCCATCAGTGGTACCTATTGTAAACAGTTATTTTTCCTTATTTATTTCATTATCGTGTATGTATTAATAAAACGTATTCGACATTTGGGTTTATACAGTATTTTATTTACCGAATTGTATTTAGTGCTCTTTCTTGTTACTTGTGTTTTTGTAATTAAAAATAAAACCCTGACAGTTTTAGGTTTTTGGCTTTAGGGTTCATTTCAAAATGTATTGATTTGTAAACTATATTTGGTTACCCAGTGAAATCATTAACATGCATCATGTTTACAGAATATGGAAGAGGATTTTCACCGGTTGCAGGATGCTCTTGCAAAGTTCACCATTCATGGAGTCAGCTATAACTGAGGAACAATCCAATCTGCTGGTCACCAGGTGATTCCATCACTACTGCTGCATCACACTGACAATTTGCAGCTTTAGTGAAACCAAGTCAGAGTAATTGTATAGCAGACAATTTCTTATCTAATTAGATTGTATGTATGATAATGTCTAAATATGGTTTACACATTCTATTCTGTTAAAATGTCTGCCTCTGTCAGTCATTGTGTATATAGTAAGTAACTCACGCCTTGATCACTGATTTTGGATATTGGTTAGTTTATTGTAATCTTTTTAAAAAACATTCCAACTTTCACTTTGAATTGACTATAACTAGCATTTAACATTTTATCAAGGTGCAACTGGCTTACTGAAGAATGGGGGGAAGGAAATTCATCACACACATTGAAATGCTTTGTAATAGAGAATATAAGTAGTATTGCAGAAATTAGTAGAAAAGATGTCTTGCAACTGTTATTGTGGGAAATCAGGAGGAAACATACTCATTGCTTTGTCACTTGCCATCATATAGTCTTTTAAACTGGGTTTTGATTTTGATTGGGAGATATATTGGCGAACAATTTATGTAGAATTATTAATTGTTCAACATTCATTTCAAAGTCTACATGAAGAATATGTGTGTAAATGGACCAAAGTCACAACATTGCCAGTCAAGGTAACTAAACTAATATGTACCAGAATGCAAGTGGAAAGTGTGAAAGCGCTTCTGTGTATGCTTACACAAACAAATACTCGACATGAAAAGTGCGGTTTAAATGTAGTTATTTACAGAATTAAGCCTACTGGAGAAATACAACACATTTGTTGTTCAAATGTTAATTATCAAAATGGAATTTAAAAAGCAGGGTGTGCATTATAGCTAAAAGATTGTTATTTGTAAAGGTCAATGCAGAGTAAAACGGGTAAAACAATGAAAGCCATTATGCAGAATACATAGTTCTGTAAAATAATTTAAAGGAGGAACAGGTGTTGTTTTGTGCAGCATTCTCATGGGCAGAAAAAGATTCAAGAGTTTTATTGTCATGTGCACAGAAGAAACAGCAGTTACACTACAATGAAATTCCTACTTTGCTCTTTCTCCAAACTTCCATCATAACTAAAGAAAATAAAACTAACAGAATAGAAAAATATTAGTGGTCACATACCTTTTTTACTTCTGGATAATTTTATTTCCTAATTTCATCAGATTTAAAGTTACATTTCAGTAACTTAAAAAGGACCCATCGCCATAGAGTTATCACTGGTGGGCCCCTAAACAAGGCCCTAATCCTGAATTGTTTGAATTGTAGTAATAATTTTAAGTTGCTGTGGATAAAAGCAAATGCTCAATGCTACAATTGTAAATGACTTTAAGTGAAAGTCAGAGCAAAGAGAACCAAAGATTCATAAACACACATGAGCAGATCAAGCAGGCCAATTACAAATAATTGTATTTACTGAATTAGAAATGAATAGTGAAATACAGTAAATAACTGATATAATGTTGCTGTACAAGAAAAAGGAAATGGTAACAGGTTTCAGCATGGTTTGTACAGTGCTGTGAAGAAAAGATTTGCCTTCAACCCCCAAACCACCCACACCCCACGATATCTTCTATTTCTATGTCACAGTAAATGGTTTCAGATCCTTAATCAAAATATCTTATAAACAAAAAATAATTATTTATTAAAGAATATACTTTGTGATGTTAGATTATACAATACCACTCGTGTTGAAAAAGTAAACTATATATATAAGCAGTATAAATTGTTGACTGAAACACTAGCAAAGATTCATAATACAATTTCTAAACATTAGTTAAGGTGAGTGATTTTAACTGGAAACATTATTTATATTTTCTAGGCGTTTAAATAAGTAACTTACACAGCCCGGGGTGTTTGATCTAACAAGACAACAATCAAATATGCAAAAGTTTACATCTTAATGGCTGAAAAACAACAAGTTCAAGTGTTTTTAGCTAATTGAAAAAACGTTCTGAATTGGAGAATGACTCAAATGTTTGTACACTGATGTGAAGCTTATATTTAAATAAAACGTGTACTTGCTGTTACTATTAAGGAGGCAATTATTAAGGATGCTATTTCATCAAACTGATACAGGTTTCTAACATTAATTCATATATTACTGTTACACTGACTGCTTTTACTTGCTTTTATTTGCTTCAAGTGAAATATTTTGTTTAAAACTATGAAATTATTTAGTGTGACAATGAATTTAAAAAGGGGCAATAACTTCATCAGCACTGTAGTTCTTAAATGTCCAAATAATAGCAATTGTAATGGAATGATCAGTGTTTTTAATTTTAAACTCTCCTAAACTGTTTAAACTGCTTATCCAACCTAGACACACATTAGTTTATGTACAAATGTATTCGTGATACAGTGCATGTGCTAAGAATACAAATGCTTTCTGTTTAAAATGTTTTAAAACATGCTGGTTTAATTGTTTAGTTAAACAGTTTAGTTTTAGTTCCACATCGTTAGGGTGTGGAAGCATTATATCACTGGTCCTCATATGCACTGTTTTTATTATAACCGCTTAAATCATTTTGTCTTTTGTGCTCGGATCAATATTATTGTATGAACAAAGCAACTAGACAAAAAACAAAGCGAATTTCAGTTTCATTTTTGAATATACAATCTACAATCACTTGCAATGTTGTTTTAACAAGTACTGTTCTGTGTATTAGGGTTTCCTTTATCATGGAATTTTGAATAATTTTAGGTACTTTTTATTATTGTTGTATTTTTTCTTTTGTTTTTAAATAAACAAACTATTTTAAAAGCATTTTGTATGTGTCTTAAAGAAAGTGAACAGAAAAGGATATGTATTAATATGCAGAGGAAAGGGGAGTGAACAAAACATGTCATGGTATTAAAATGAGAGAGAACAGTTGAGGAGTTGAGGAGTGTTTTTATTTACACCACTGTAAGACATTTTATAGCAGATGGAGACTAAATTGATCTTTTTCATCTGTTTACTGGCTGGTAAGATCTTAAAAATATGACGATCTGTTATCTTTATTAAACGGTTTTAATGATGGTGTAAATGATTAATTATAGAGGGGCTAAATTTGCATTAAAACATTTACTGTTCCTGTGTGTGTGTGTGTGTGTGTGTGTGTGTGTGTGTGTGTGTGCCATGTTTTTAGAGAAAGGAAACCCAAGCAAAATACAGCATGTTTTGTAAAATAAATCTATAGGAACAACAAACTTAACTTGGGACTAAATGAATAAATTATAACAGTTAAGTTTTTTTACAAGTTAATCCTCAGATATGAAACACCTGTGTGCGTGTGTGTGCGTGTGTGTGTGTGTGTTCGTGTTCGTTTCGCTCTGATGGACCCAATCTCCTACTAAAGCAGATGTTCTAAATTCATTAGTTTTATATTAAAGAAGTGGTGTACAGTGGGTGGGCACACTACAACCGTGGAATAAAAAATATTGCTTCAAAATTATCAGATTTTTTAGTTCTACAAAGTTTGAACAAAATGATTGGCATTGTTTGATCTCTCATACAGAAAATAAACCAAGAAAAACTAATTTTTGAAGTATAAAAAAAGTCATGACCCGATTTAACTAAGCAAATTGCTAAGAGACTCTCATTGAATAATTACTGCATGGGAGATTGTTTCACTGGCACAAGTTATTTACATTTTCAGCATTTAGCAGACGCTTTTATCCAAAGCGACTTATACTATAGTATATAGTCTGAGCAATGAGGGTGAAGGGTCTTGCTCAAGGGCCAAACAGCCGCAACATGGCAGTGGTGAGAATTGAACTGGTGACCTTTGGACTAGTCCAGTACCTTGACCACTAGGCACTACAGCTAGGTTATTAAACCCTAACTGAGGCATTGAGTAGATTCTCATTTGTTAAACAACCATGCCAAAATACCTGTGGTCATGGAAAAGATGTTAATCTGTTTCAGAAGGGTTAAATTATTAGCATGCATTAAGCAGAGCACACATTGAAGGACATTGCAGAAAACGAATGCAATCGGGTAAAGAACAGTCCAACACATTAAAAAGTGGAAGGACAGTGGAGAAACATCATCTTTGAGGAATGAATGAAGTCTGGAAAAAAAAACTCTTAAACGATCGCAATCACTTAAACATTTGGTGATATCAAACCGTATAAAAACAATAGTTGAGCAGTCGAGGAGCATTAGATATCATTCTCACACATGGATTGGCCACCACAGATTCCAGACCGGAACCCCATTGAGAATCTTTGGAGTGTGCTGGAGAAGACTTTGCACAGTGGTACAAATCTGCCATCACCAATACAAGAAAAATAATGCAACTATGTTAAGAAAAAAATGACCATGCAGAAACTTAAAACTTGCAAGGATTAAATGTTTCAAGTCTGATATTTGTGTAGCAAAGAGTATTTCTGCCGTATAGTTTGATCCTGTAAAATGACTAATATTTATTGATTATTAAATGACCTACATTTGAATGCTCCCTCATCACTTTGTGGGTGAATGTGTTTCTTATCTCATCAAAACCTATATCTGTCTAGATATACAATATAATATAATTTTGTAAAACTTTTTCTGTATGTGTCAATACCTTGGTGTAATATTATTTACAGCTAAACACACAACAATAAACATTGTCCTTTGTTAAAATAATTTCTGGTATCAACATCTAGTATCATGTAACATGACCATGTAGCTATGTAACTGTGTTCATCCTTTGTAGTATTATTTATGGTAAACTGTGCTATTCTCTAACTCATTAAACAATATTTGTTTTTTATATTTTTTAAAGCTGCAGCCAAAGGTGAACCTAAAACAATCATTCTGAAGTATGACAAGCCATTTCTTCAGATTCCTGTATCACACACAGCCACTGTTCAGTGCTGTTACAGCTGTAACACACATTGTAAGCCAGATGTAATCTGGACCTGGAGTGGTTCCAAAAACAGAACTTTATTTAATGATTCCAAACAAACAACCGATTCTCTGGAAATGTGCCATAGTCTGAAGGTGGAAAATGTCACTTTAGAAGATACAGGTCTGTATCAGTGTTCCTTAACACTGGTTGGTCAGATCATTTTAACCCCTGGCACCTTCATTCAGGTATTTGGTGAGTAAAATGGTTAAATAAATTCTTCTATATGCATCTGGGGACAAATATTCCAGTAATCACCAGTAAAATGTGTGGCTGTATTTAGTTGTCTGGTTCGAAAAACAAAATAAAGCTGACATTGTATCATCCAGTAAAAATGAGGCAAATATGTCTTGGCCAGGAGCCCTGATACTGTGAATGCCATGCATTACGTTGTTAGCTGAAATGTATTGCTTATTAAAACATCTTTCCTTCTTAAAATATGAAAACATATTGCTAAACTGCTACATTTATTTGGCTAAATGCTGTCTCTACAGTGCCCCTCATGTTTGACACGTCACAATATTCAAATCAGTCAATCAATGTTCCCGCCCCCTGACAACGCTCACCCGCACCCGAGCTCATTTCATAAGATCTCTTAGTCGCAACAGTACCGGTTGACGCTGTGTCACTCTCCATGTTTTTGCTTAGCAGCACAGCCTACCCGGCCTCCCTCTCTGCCCCACCCCATAAACAAAATGTCACTGCATTGCCCCTCCCAAAGTATCCTATTTTCAAACTTGAATCTCGGGTGGAGTTACCCTTTGACAACAGCAAAGGAAAGGTAACCAACTCAAATTCAAGTAAACCCCGCTAATTCTTGGTTCAGGAACCTAAAAAAATATAGTTAGCAGAAACCACTAATATCCTCTGCATTTTTTAATGGTTTTAACGAAGCAATATAGAATTTCATCTGTGTTTTAAAACTAAATTATTAATTTTGTATCATAAATATTAACGCACATCAGCTAAATGCACCCTGTTTAAACCAAAAAAAGGTGCTTGCATGAATGACAGTAAATTCATATGGGTGTAACATGGGTACAGTGATACAAGCCTAATAAGTGATATAATAATGTAATAAAAATGTTTTTAGCATTTAGAAGACGAGTCGAGTGCTGTGATTTCAAAGAAGATTTGAGTTTATTAACATATCAGATGGCATGAACAGGAAGCTTTTACAATAGCTGGTGACAACACTTCAAAGTGCGCTTCGCTAAGCTAAACTGATCAGGGAAAGTGTGCTTCACAGTCAATTCTGATGTACAGAGTGGGCGGGCACAAAACACTGCAGTTGTGACTGAAAATGTGGCTGCATATTTGGACATTTAAACGGATTTACAGTGTCCAAAATTTGTGGATTTTCACACTATTGGAACGAAACCCTCGTGAATGTCACAGGTTTACTATATATGCACATGTCACTAGTTGCTCTGTGCAGTAACATTCTTTTTTATTATTTCTGCATTGGAAGATTTTTCATTTTACTTTAAGTAATGACGGAGATGGGACAAAGAAGTGGCACAAATTTGTACCTCAAAAAAGTATCTCTCAAGAAAGCTGAACCCCATGCCATTCAAAAAGGGTTACATTTTAGAGTTTACATAAAGAGCCAAATAACAGCGGTAGAACTACGGTAACCATGATTTAATAATCTGCCTCATTCCAATAAAAATCCCAGTAATATCTCAATATCCTCAAAATACATAATAAAATAAATAAAACACACTTTGCAATATCCAACATGTTAATTTTTATCTGAAAACATTTATAGACATTTCTTAAAAATTTGAATGGGTTTTATGCTGAACATTTCCCAAATGTAACCATCAGGTCCTAAAAAGAAATTAATTGTTAAGACTGGAAATCAACTAGCTGATCTGACTTTTTTCACTGCCTTATTGCATGAAAATAAAATCTAAATGTACTAGATTATTTTAGATGATTTAGTTTTTTTTATTTGTAATAATAAATTTGAGTTTTTCCTTAGTTAACATTTTAAAATTCATTACTCAATATCTTTTTCCCACCCTAATTGTTAAATTGGGCCTACCAACCCAAAGGTTCTTTTTAAAATGACAAAATAGTCCCTTATTGTTTTTGTAATAAATAATAAAATGATGTAACCGATCTGATGCAGTGATATCATTTTACCTGATTTTAAAAAATGTAAAAAACAATCCCATACATGATTAATTTCACAAGACACTTAAATTATGTCTATACTTATTCCCTACCAATTTATTAAAATCTGAGTTTTTTGAGATTCTGTTGAAATTAAAATGTTTGTGTTATTCTTTAAAGAAATCCATGTTTCAGATTAATATAACTGTTTTTGATCATCTGGACTTTATGATGGATCTTTTGATATTTTTTTTTACCAGCGCCCATGCAGAAGACCCTGAACATCAGTGAGAGTGCCAAGAACAGCATTATAACTGCAGAAGGTGTACTCCTGCTGATCTGTGTGGTGCTTCCTGGTACCTTACTCCTCTGCAAGGTGCTTTAAGCATACACCATATATGTTAATTATAATCAATTATATATTAACTGCTCCAGCATGAATGTGCCCATCTGCAAAAAAACGTTAGCTCCATAAACATGAGGCCTGACAAGGATGATGTGGAAGAATATTTTAAAATACAATGTACTGATTTATTAAACACATAAATACAATTTTTAGAACAACATATGTCATCGTAAATTTATTATTTAATTAATTTATTTGGGATTGAAATTATTCATGTTTCTAAGATTTTTGCTTTAAATTATTTATGATTGTTGTTAATAATCTGTTTTAGTGTTTGTAAATACTGTGTTCTTTTTCAATCTTTTTGTAAAGCATGTCTGGGATGTTTTTTCTTTTGTACTTACACATTTCTTAACTATATGTACACCTGGGCCAAGCTGTACATTTGTTCAGAGGAATGAGATTGTGTAGCCAACAGCAGAATTATTCACTAATAGTAAACATTTGGTGATGCCATTCATTCTGACCAATTTGTTTAGCATTGTTCATTTTGCTAGTCAAAGGGTTAAACTTTTAAATCCCCTTTTCACACAGTCAAAAGGAATAAATGAGCTGAACAAAATAAAAGGCAAGGAAGAAGAAAATATTTATGAGGTAAGTCTTTTTTTTACCCAAACCTGATAAGCAGAGGTGGAATGAGAAATATTGTACTCAAGTAAAAGTACAATTTTCCCCAGACACACTTGTTAGCGTATTTTTACTCAGTAAAGGATTTTTTTTTTAATTTAGTGAATTACAATTATAGGTACAAAACCAACTTAAGTAACAGTAACATCAACTTTATAACATACAAGTTCATGAAAACACTGTTTTACTATTAATTACATTAACGTGAGTAAATGTAATTAGTTACTTTCCATCTCTGTTGATAACTAATTTTTCTAAAGCAGACCTTGGTTAAAAGTATTTTATGTTCACTTACAGAATTTAGCCAACACTCTTGTCCAAAGCAAGAACAGACGAAGTGCTTCCATAGTAAACATAGGTGTTTTTTATGGTTTGGACCTATTATTGTTGTTTCTTTTTTTCTGTAGGGTCTAAACCTGGATGAGTGCAACTCCACCTATCATCAGATCCGGTGCTCTGAGCAAGGACCTTATCAGGATGTAATGAACACTGGAGCGGACATTCAGCTGGAAAAGCCATGAATGACTGGTGACAAGAGTCATAAAAGATGTACCTAAATTTTTTTACTTTTAAATAATAAAATACTTCACATGTATAACAATAGTAAAAAAAAATAAAGATGTCAATGAGAATTATTGTGTTGTTAAAAAGGAGTGTAGAAAGACAATAGATTAGATATAAGACATTAGATTGTGTTTAAGTAGTTTTTCATAATTTAATTTTGGTTTTGTCTTTGTACAATATGTTCATTTGCAAGGAATGTGGAACATTATGAAACTGAAGCACCCAGAGAAAATCCAAACAGACATATTTACATTTTTGGCATTAGCTGACACATTCTGACCAAAGCCACTCACAGTATTGGGACAGTATGCAGTATGGGCAATTAAGGGTTGAGCCTTGCTCAATGGCCCAACAGCAGATATGCTTGAACCAGCGACCTTGTCATTATTATTATTATTATTATTATTATTATTATTATTATTATTATTATTATTAGTGGTGAAAGTAATTGACTAGTAAGTCAATTACTTTCACCACTAGGCTACAACTGCCTTAAAAGGACACTGTCAGTGTAAACTCCAAAAAGAATCATGCAAATTGCTTGCAGGCCAGTGAATCAAACCCTTAAAGCCTTTATTTCTGTAAGGCTGATGTATGCCTTTTTGCTTGCCTGATACGATTGTATGTTGTTTCTTTTTGCAGCAGTATACTGTATAACAAAAAATAATGTGTAATTAAAACTTGGCTTCTAAGATTACATTATTACACCTAAAAGACAAGTTGATTAAACTTTTTGTTGTTGTTGTTGTTGTTGTTGTTATGTTAATTGTTTTTCCCAGTAATCAAGGTAATTACATTTTGAATATAAGTAAGAATTGTTTATAAAAACACAGACAGAACAATAAAATATTGTTCCTTTATTTCACTTCACAGAAATATTCACTTGAAACATGAGAGCATTACTTGTTTTTTTACGAGCTATAATGTTCTGATGAAAGTACAAACAACTGTACAAAGCAAGGTGATTTCTTAACCTCTGAGTTTTGGCTGGCAGCTCTCTAAAACAAAACAAAGAAACAATATTAAAATCAAGATTGATTTAAGGAATAAAATAAAGCAAGACAAAACTTTTTTGCTATGTGTGAAGGCTAACATAGCCTAGCATGCTGGTAACGTAGCCTAAAACAACAAATAAAACAGTGCTGTTTGATTACTTATTTAGTTAACATAAGGACAATATATTTTAAACAAACCATATTTTAAACAAATCATATTTTAAACAAAGGCACACCACTTAGCAAAATTTGATTGGAGTTGGGTTAATAGAAGATGAAAGAGATGTCAGACTGGTGTACTTGTTACTCAAAAATAGTAAAATGTCAGACAGTC
>JAYDZG010000024.1:7830907-7843177 GCA_034509265.1 Microcambeva bendego
CAACTGAAAAGTATGAACATGAAAAGTATGAGCATGTACAGCACTCAATATTTAGTTGGGGCTCCTTTGGCCTGGATCACTGCAGCAATGAGTCTGTGGCAATGCTCAGGTGTTTTGAGAGCCCAGGGTGATCTGATAGTGGCCTTAAGCTCTTCTGAATTGTTGTGTCTGGCGTATTGCCTCTTCACAATTACTCCATAGCTGTTCTATGGGGTTAACTCTGGGTCAGGCAAGTTTGCTGGCCAACTAAGAACAGGGATACCATGGTCCTTAAACCAGGTACTGGTAGCTTTTGCACTGTGCACAGGTGCCAAGTCCTGTTGGAAAATAAAATAAACATTTAAAATATATCAGTAATGAATGAATATAATATAAATGTTTTACTTTTTGAATTAACTTAAATAAATCAACTTTTTCATTATATTCTAATTTTATGACCAGGACCTGTACTCTACACAGAATGCAAAATGTGATGCGTATGTTTGTTTTACAGGACTGCTATCAGAGAGAGGCTGTCTTAAGGCCAGAAAATAATCAAGTCATTAACCTGACTACCCGTTACACCTGGTCTGGGTGCGTGGTAAGTTAAAATGTTTTGTTCTATACTAAACTACTATTTTGCACAATGTAAATAACTGCTAAAAGCAGTTGGGGTATTAAATATGTGTTACATTTGTTACAACTCAGGTTGACGTAGAGGGTAGTGAAGAATTTCTAAGCTGCATTGGAGGGCGTAGTTTCCGGTCAATCAGAGAAAGATGGTGGTACATTGTGCTCAGCAAGTGTGGAGTAAGTAATTACTTTGTTGCCATTCAAAGAACATGTGCAGTCCCCTCCAAAAGTATTCGAACAGTGAGGCCAATTTCCTTATTTTAGCCGTAGACTAAAAATATGCATTAAAAGGTGGATATGAGGTTAAATATCAACATTTTAGCTTTTATTTCCAGGCATTTACATCTGGGTCTGATACACCCACCCATTTTACTTGTTACCAAAATTATTGGAACAGATAAACTTGAAATAGATTAAAGTGAATAAGATGTCATATTTCGTTACAAACACTTTGCTTGTAATAACTGCATCAAGCTTTTAAACTTTTGCTTTCTTCTTTTGTGTTGCTTTTTCAGGCTTTCACTGCAGCCTCTTTCAGTTGGTTTTATGGAGTTACTCCTCATTAGGAGGTAACATGCATGGTCCTATAGGGTTTAATGCTAGAGACTAGGCCAGTCTAAAACCTTCCACTTCATGCCCCTGATAAACCCCTTTCTAGTTTTGGAAGTGTGTTTTGGGTCATTATCTTGCTGTTAGATAAAGGATCTCCCAATCAGTTTAGTTTAGTATTTCTTTAAATAGACAAACAAAATTGTTCTGAGTTAATTATACTGCAGCTATCATGTGGGACATCATCAGTGAAGATCAATGAGCTTATCAGAAGATGCCATGCTGGCTCAAGCCACGGCATCACCTTGTTTCACAGTGGAGCTTGTTTGGAATCATGAGCCGTTCCATCACATTAGTAAAGGTTCATCTTTGTCTCATCAGTCCAGTTGTGCTATGGCTCCAATTGATTTTTCATCTTCTCATAGCTTAACAATAACTTATTACACTGAGTGTAGACATTCAGCGCTATTTGTTGTCTGAAAAAATCAGTGTAAAAGCACACACCTGGGCAACAAACCATTAAATATATTTTAATGTCGAACCCAAATATTTTTTGTAAAATAAGGGAATTGGCCTCACTGTTCCAATACTTTTGGAGGGGACTGTATAGACTGTATATACTACACATACTACATGTATTACAAAATATACGACATACGTATGTTGAATGTTGTGCTCTTATATCTTATATTGTTATTTTGAAGTAAACAATTCATATTAAAATATGTCTGTTATTCTGCTCTTCTCTTCTGCTCACATTTAATAAAATCCAATCTTTAATTCTCAAAAGATTGCAAATATGTCCTTTATATTACCTTTATTGTCATTGTACAATATACACTTCTCACAAAAAGTTAGGTGAGTGAAAGTTATAGAAAACAGACAAAGTTCACACTACAGTGAGATTATATTGTGAAAGTAGGGCATTTAAGTAGAACCATGAAATGGTGATTTTCTCATCTAAAACAATTTATTGAAACAAACAGTGGTGGGTATACCCCAACAAAAATGTTAATTTCATGTCACTTGTCATGTGTCCTTGAGCATCAATTACAGCCTTACAATGATGTCTAATGCTGTTCACAAGTTTGATTCTGGTCTGCTGAAGCATGGGATCCCGCTTTTTTTAGAAGGCGGCCCTCAACGTCATTGAGATTCTGGGGTACATTCTGGGAGTTATGAGCCTCTACATGATGACAGCGGATCCCCTAGGTCTTTATGGGTTTTAGGTCTGGAGAAAGTACAGGCCACTCCATTTTGCATTCAGGTCTGTTTGTTCTCTCGGTTTTTGTTCTGCTAAGTTTCGGTTTCGTTTTCCGCTTTTTTTTTGCATTTTCCTTTGTTCCTCAGCGTCGCGTTTTAGTTTGTTTTCTCCGTTCCGTTTTCCCCGACGGTCTCCACCGTCCTGCGTCTACTCAGCTCTGCTTCAGTCATCCCAAGATTCCTGTTCCTGTGTTTCCACCATCAAGCACGCAATCACCTCTGCTCTCCACAAGGTTCCTGTGTCTCCGCTGTCCACCTCCTTTTCCTGTGTCTCCACCGTCCAGCACGCTCTCACCTCTGCTCTCTTACAAGGTTCCTGTGTCTCTGTCGTCCAGCTCCTGTTCCTGTGTCTCCGGCGTCCCGCACTCTCTCACCTATTCTCTTATACAAGGTTCCTGTGTCTTTTTCGTCCAGCTCCTGTTCCTGTGTCTCCATCGCCCAGCACGCACTCACCTCTACTCTCCACAAGGTCACCCAAAGGTTCCGTCCATCCCATTATTCTCAGTTTCCCTTGCCCGTACTTCCGTTATTTGTGCCCGCCTTGCCTGCCTTTTGCGCCCGTGAGACTCTCTTCGGTCAGTTGTCCCCTACATGTCGTTTTGTTTTTGTTTTATTGTGTTAATAAACTCTTTGTTGCCACCATGTCCGCGTCTAGTGTGAGTGTGTGTGCAAAGCCTGGGTTCCTCCTCGCACCAACCCCTAATAGAATGAGCCAGCCCAACATGGAACCCAGCCACACACTCACGGAGGGCTGCCATCTGCTCCCGGTCCACTTCTACCCCAGGTCACCCCAATTGGTCCAGTCTAGGCCCCAACTGGCCCATTTACTGGAAAAGAGATGGCAGATGATGGGCCAAATCAGGGATTTGTCCGAAACCCCGTTTTTTTTCGGTCAGGGTCGTCGCGGTTCCCAGCTGAGCCGTGGGTTGCTCCAGCGTCGTTTCCAGTCCCATTCCAGTCCCCGGTCTTAGCACCGATCCTGTCCATGTCCGCTCCTGGCCCGCCCGGAGGCCTGACCCTGTCGCGGTGAACTCTGGTCCCGGCCTTAGCACCAATCCTGTCCTTGTCGGCTCCGGTCCCGTCCGGAGGCCTGACCCTGTCGTGGTGAACTCCGGTCCCAGTCTTAGCATCAATCCTGTCCCCATCGGCTCCGTCCCATCCGGAGGCCTGACCCTGTCGCGGTTAACTCTGGTCCCAGTCTTAGCACCGATCCTGTCCACGTCAGCTCCGGTCCCATCCGGAGGCCTGACCCTACCTCGGTTAACTCTGTTTCTGTCCAGCGGTTCGACCCCGTTTTGGACGACCCTGGTTCCGCCCGCAGTACTGCTTCTGTCCCTGTCAGTTCCGGTCCTGTCTGGAAACCTGACTCAGTTTCGGTTGGCTCAGGTCACATCCAGAGGTTTGACCTCATCTCGGTCAACCCTGGTTCGGTCTGCAGTCCTGAGCCAGTATCCGTCAAACTGGGGCAACCCTTTGGTTTACACCGACCTCGGCCTGAGGGCCCGGTTTAAATTTTCACAGCCATGGTTATGGCCTAGGGTCCGGTTTAAGGTCCACCTGGGCCTAGTTCACTGCTCAGCTCTGCTTCAGTCATCCCAAGATTCCTGTTCCTGTGTCTCTGCCGTCCAGCACGCTCTCACCTCTGCTCTCTACAAGGTTCTCCGTCGTCCAGCTCCTGTTCCTGTGTCTCCATCGCCCAGCATGCACTCACCTCTGCTCTCCACAAGGTCACCCCAAGGTTCTGTCCATCCCATTATTCTCAGTTTTCCTTGCCCGTACCTCCATTATTCGTGCCCGCCTTGCCCTAGACTGTTTTGCGCCTGTGTGACTCTCTTCGGTCGGTTTTCCCCTTCACAGCATTTTGTTTTTGTTTTATTGTATTAATACTCTTTGTCAATTAATAACTCTTTGTTGCCACCATGTCCGCGTCTAGTGTGAGTGTGTGTGCAAAGCCTGGGTTCCTCCTCACACCAACCCCTAACAAAAAAGTCATCAAGAAGGCAGTAAGGTAAACAGGTGATTGCAGGGGTGAGTTTGGTCATTATAGATGATAGTGGCTCTGCAGAGACAGTTATCTGGAGAGTAAATGAACACCCAGGAACTTAAAGCTGGGTACTCTTTCTACTCTGTCTACAGGGTTGGTGATGTGCAGAGCATGAACACTGTTTCCTTTCCTGAAGTCAATCGTCGTGGTTTTGCTGATGTTTAGAATCAAGCTGTTGTCTGTACACCACATTATCAGGCACTGTACCTCCGACTCATCATGCCCTGAAATCAGCCCTATTACTGTGGTATCGTCCACAACCTTAATGATGGTGTTTCAACTGTGGCAGTCATAGGTGAAGAGTACACCTGATGAGCATCAGTGTTCAATATGAGTGAAGAGAAGTGGTATGTTCCTAGTCTGACTGTGGTCGGTTAGTCCTAAATCCAGGTGTAGGCATTTGGAGATCAAATTTGAAATTTGTATTGAGGTATTTGTATTGAATGCAGCACTGTAGTCGATGGAAAGCATTCAGACATACGTGTCAGGGTGCTCCAGGTGCGATAGTGAGATGTGGATAACTGACGAGATTGCTATTGAGATTAGACTGTTGTAACATATTTAGCTCCCACGCCCACCTGTCCAGGAGATGCTGTCTGTTCGTTTAGAGGTAACTATTTCTGGTTTTCCCAATACTCTGTTTGTACATTTATTATTATTATTATTATTATTGTTATTGTTATTGTTATTATTATTATTATTATTATTATTATTATTATTATTCCATCTGTACACCTTGCCTTTCTTTAGCTGTTATACTCTGTTTATCCTTGTTCTGTTTAGTTTATTTATTCCTATTTTGTAGTGATAGGTAAATAAAGGCTCATTGAAGCTTTTTAAGCTTCTTCCTGATTGTGCAGTAAATTAGAAGCAAAGAAATTGGACATCAGAGCAGAATGACAGCTGATGATCTTGTAATGCGGTGCAGCCTGCAACTGCTCAACACTGAGACCTCCCGTAGTTTTATCTTTACTTATTAAACCATTGCATTATAAATTTGCCCTTCTCTGAGACTCAAATAGTGATCAGTTGTTTAACTGTCTCTTAGATAGTCAAAGAGAGAACAGATGGCACCAAAGCTTTGAATTAGTCCCGCCTTTTTTTGGTGGTTCATTTACATTTTCGAAGCGTCAAACAAGTCATGTGGCGGTAAGGACTTAGATACAAACTCAGATACACTGATTCGAATCAGCCAGTGTTACAACAGTAACACAATTTCCAAGAACACTTGTCCCAAATAACAACTAATCACCTCAAGGTGGAATCAGCATCTCATTGCAGAGAAAGGGTTCCACTGAGATTCTATTGTATACTTGTTAATTTTTAAAATCCCTCTTTCTAGCTTGTCCTCTAGATTGCATCTTCAGTAAAACCTGTTTGTTCTAAAATGGGTCTTGTAGTGTATGCTTTGTCATATGTTATTTTAATGAAGAATGAGGACTTTCCTGTGCTAAATGTAAATGTTTACGCTACATAACTTTTGGAGTTAAAACAGTTTAAACTACTGTATCAGAAGATATAGGTAAAGTATTTACATATTTAGATGTTTTTCACAATTTCAGTAAGATGGGTTTCGAGAGCAACTGCAACCAAGGTCATTGAAGAGAACAACATAATTAATTAGAATAAAGCTTTTTAAATTAATGAATGCAGAAAGATGTACTATGCATGTTCCTGATTGTTTCTGTTTCTAACTCCGAAGGTTGGTGATATGAGGTACTAAGTTGTTCTTCAGTTGGGATGCGTCTATGTTGCATGTAATAATCAACATTTGGGCTCTCATGAAATTGTGCTTTCATGAAACCACCTAAAAGAATCTCTTGTGTCCTTGAGTTTGCTTCCTGAATTCCAGCCAAGTTTTAGTGAACCACATGCAATATGAAATGGGCATACAATGTCTGTTTTTTCTCTGTAATAAAACGACATAGGGAGAAGGGTTGGAGTTGGAATATGAGATGAAACTGACAAATGGACTGTCGTTTTGGACCCGACACTTCTCTGCAGATGAGTTTGGTAATGTACCTAATTGTCCTAAAAGAATATATAAAGATAATAAATATTTTAATTTTGCTTGACACAAGACTGCATTACATTGCCACTGTAGTACAGGATGTTACCTTTATCCTATGTTTCTACACAATAAACAGACTTCACAGATGTGCCGTCAAATATATGCATGTTGAAACTAACATCCCACCATACCATAACAGACACTGACTGATTGGTAGCAATCAAATTGACCATTTCCATTATTTACAAGAACAATTTAAAAGATGGCTTTATCGGTCCACAAAATAGCTTGAGCCCAGATAAGTTTGTGGCATTTTTGGATGTTCTTATTGAACATCTTACTGAGGTCTTAACTTGAATTTGTACTAACTCCTGGGCATTCAGTGTTGTTATTAGCCTTGTCTTTTATAAACAAATTTCTCCAATTTTTAAAAATAATGTTATGTACAGGATGATGGCTAAGTGGGTAGCACTGTTGCCTCCCAGCAAGATGGTCCTGGGTTCGATCTGGTTCCTTTCTGTGTGTAGTTTCCATGTTCTACCCGTGTCTGCGTGGGTTTACTCTGGGTGCTCCGATTTCCTCCCACTGTCCAAAAACATGCAATGTGAGGAGATACAGGATTGTCCAAGACTCTGTTCAAAATAAACTTGTGTATTAATAACAATTTGTGTAAATAAGTTACTGTTTCATTAATGTGGCCAGGAGTGTAAAGCATGGTGTTTAAAATCCTAACAAACAAAAAAACATCATCAGTTCAGTTCAGTTTCTTTAACCCCTTATCCTAATTAGGGTCAGGGAGGGGTGCTGGAGCCTATCCCAGCTCTTCAACGGCTGCAATGCACATGGTAACACCCTGGATGGGGCACCAGTCCATCACAGGTACCTACAGGATTTTAACATCATGCTTTACATTCCTGGCTACATTAATGAAACGGTAACTTATTTACACAAATTGTTATTAATACACAAGTTTATTTTGAACAGAGTCCAATCAACCTGGTGTCATGTCTTTGGACTATGGGAGGAAACCGGAGTACCCGGAGGAAACCCATGCAGACATGGGGAGAACCTGCAAATTCCGCACAGAAAAAAAATCACCCCACCCAGGGATTAAACCAAGGACCTTCTTACTGTGAGGCGACAGTGCTACCCACTAAACCGCCGTGCCGCCCACAAAAAACATAATATAGAACATTTTATTACAAAGAAATTTTGAAGGGAAAATGAGGTAACTTAAATGGCAAAGCAAATTACTGTATTAAAATCTCACTGTCAGGTGTGAATTTATTTTCGACCAGTAGTGGAACAGTGGTAGTATAATGGGTAGAGTTTTGGACAAGTGAAAGGTTGAATATTTTAATTCCAGTTCTGCCTAGCAGCAGTTGTTGGATTTTCACTGTGGATTTAGTGTTCTTTTGGTGATTCACAATGTTGATTTTGCACCAGCCCTACTTTTTGTAATTATGGCAGACCCGATAAAAGTTTTTGCTAAATATAGCTGCACTTTGATGTTTTTTCTTCCCTCACTACAAACCAGATTTGTTTCACTTAGTGCAAAATCAGTACTTTTAGGGGGATTTTGGATGAACTCCCAGTTCTAGGTCACATAATTGTGCATAATTGTTTATGACCATCGTTGCTGTGTTTCATGGTATTTGTAATGTCCTTGAAACGGAACCATTTCAACAATAAGCTTATTTTGATGCTTTTAATATCTCTGTGAACCCTAACATTTGCTGTATTATGCATCTTTATAAAAATCAGGAAACTTATACTAGATTTAACACAGAGGCACTTTAAATTGGTAGCACATGAGTTAAATGTTAATGTAATTTAATTTTGAACACAGGCAAATACATTCAGATCAGTGTAGTTTCCCCCTATTTAACAGACATCCTTTTAATGAATTAAACAGACAAAATTTGAAAGAGGTAATATTTGTTACATTTGTTAAAAACTGTGAGAATTGTGCCAAGACCAGAAGTTCAGTATTTGTTGGCTTGCTGATGCACATCTCTCTCTAAAAAGTGATAAATAGTAATGACAGTTGTCTTCTGCCCATCACATGACTGCATAATCATGTACCTTATACTTAACATGTGAAAATTGTTATCCTTTTCATATGTATTTTAAAACAGAAACAACTGTACAGGAGGCTTTAAACTGGATGAGGGCGGCACGGTGGCTTAGTGGGTAGCACTGTCGCCTCACAGCAAGAAGGTCCTGGGTTCGATCCCCAGGTGGGGTGGTCCGGGTCCTTTCTGTGTGGAGTTTGCATGTTCTCCCCGTGTCTGTGTGGGTTTGCTTTGGTTTCCTCCCACAGTCCAAAAGATGCAGCCAGGTTTATTGTAGAGACAAAATTGTCCACAACTGTGTTTAATGTAAACTTAAAGATTAAACATGAGTAATGAATAACCGTGTGTCTGTCATGGATTTGAGTGTTAAACATGATGTTAAAATCCTAATAAACAATTAAATAAACTAGTTGAAGAACAGCCCAGTTCTGCCATTGAGAAAGACCCTCAACCTCTGTAAACTGTCACTGTACAGTCGCTTTGCATTAAGGTGTCTGCTAAATTTTGACAAAGCAAATGCTACAAAAATGAGGTCACGGGGTGAAGCACCATGTCAGGTCTGAGCACTGCTAGAGAACATAAAGAAGTTCTGCTCCATCAGCAAGGTCAGGATTAGCCAGCTGTGGAACATACAGCTGATCACTTAACATATCATTGCTTTCGTTTTATTTACATTTTACTTAAACCTTTTGGAATAAAAATGTATCTGCATGAATAAAAATAAAAAAAGAAATAATAACAATTATGTGAAAGCATGTTTATGCAATCAGTGTGCGTTTGCATTGTCTTAATTGCCCACTCTGCTTTAATTCTGTCATTCATTTTATTGCTTTTTTTCTTGTCTTTGTCAGGAATTTTGGAAACAGATATTACTTTCTTGGTTATATTCTCAACAGTATTCTCTCTCTCCTGTTATTTTGCAAGTAAGTTTGTTTTCTTATTCAATTATTTATAAAACAGATGAATTGTTAATTGTACACAGAAAAAAACACATCTTGTTTTAGATCATTTAAAGGGAAGACAACTGCTTCATACGACTTATAAAATGTACATGACTGCAACTGGAGTTGAGGGTAAGTAAAGTGCTTCTCAACCATTAACAAACCATTATTTATTATAAATATTGAAGGAATGCTTTAAAATACTGCTACAATAAATTGCAGTCTTAGGGCCCAAATAACTCCAAAGCGAGCGCCTTAAAATGTCAAAACACTGTTTAATTGTTTACCAGTACGCCATTCCTGACTTTTAAAACCCCTTATATAAACACTTGTCCTGTTTATCAAATAATTTATTTTGCCTACCAGGCTGCAGATGACTCCTGTGCAGGCTTATCTTTAAAGTTTTACTGTCGCCTTGCCTTTCCTCAAGTGAATAGGAGAGGCTGAAGTTGCGTGTTTGTTGGTGTGTGTCTGTTCGTCTGTCCTCCTTGTGCTTTATGATATTTATCATTAATATATTGAGGGGTTTTGTTTTTGTTTTGTTTTTTTGTGCATTGGCTGTTAACTTGGGCGAACTGCTTTTGTTTTTCTTTGCAACAACATAGTGCCAGTCGCATGTCTGTTATCTTCACAGTGCTGAATACATTGATCAAGATTTGAGCATTGATTTCAGCCAGATCATGAACTTTGTCAAAGACAGCAATTTCTGCCAGAGGTGGATTTAGTTGTGTACTCTGATGAAGAGATTACTTATTCAGGAATAAGAAATGAAATAAAATAAAATTGATAAAATGATTAAAAATAAAAGTAAAATGTTTCCAACATTTCTGAAGCACGTCATGTTAATGTTATCGGTTACGGTTGTTTCGCTAGTGTATGTTTATTATGCATGGTAATCATTATTATTATTATGATTATTGTCATTTTCTATTTATTAATTTTGGGGATTTTCCACATTTATGGGGTCAAGCACCAGCATTGTTGGATTGATTAAATGCCAATAATAATTAATTTTAGTCATGCAAGTCTGTGGGACTGATTTTTAAACTCGCTTCACTTGTTTTACTCTGGCTCCCATCTGTGCGCCGCAAGATATTGTGGTGGTTCCCATGCCCCATGGGAATGCAGTGTTGTAAACATGACATATGGTGTAATCAATCAGGTCTGAAATATATAGTCGTGTAACAGAATGATTTAAAATAAAGTTATTTTATTTTGTATTAGGTTTATTGTTGATGTAATGGGATTCGCTATGTGTTTGGGTGTATGGGCGTCAGGCACATGCCTGTGTTGACAATAGACAATATAGCAATGAACGTCTGACTTTTAGACTTTGTTGACTTTTGTCTACATATTTTTAGGTCAGTAGCGCACCTGTGTTTTCCATTGCCAAGATAGCAATGTGCCAAACAAACTTCATTTTGAGACTACCACACCCATTGGTGTTAATATATTCACGTGTATGCAACGGTGCTATTTTAATGACGCAGGCACAAGGCATGAAAATAAATTGTTCACAGTTCCTTTTTGACTTTCTGTCAACATGTTGCTACTATTTGAAATTTTGTATTTTTGTATTTTATTTTCACCCTTGTTTCTTTTCCCAGTTTTTAGCCTTCTTTTCTTATGTATATACTGGGGCCTGTATGCCAGAGATGGTGTGGGAAATGGATGCGTTAAGTTACTGGGTAAGTAAAGTAATACTCAATTATTTTGTGATCAGATGTTTCATGATGATGATTGTGAATTTATAGTATTACAGTATTTTGGATTTTTAACAATTCCATCAAGTTCAACTTTTGTGTCAAAGAGGGTGTTATAATCTTTGGTGTATATTTTCACAAAATAACCATTATCTGTGTAAAAATACATTTTGTTCATTAAGTCTAGTTACATGCACTTAAAATACTTGGGGAACATGCTGGAAATTTTTTAAATCATAAAAGAAATCCAGAAAGTACAGGAGCATGTTTATTGGTCTTGTACAAAACTATCTATACATTTAAACGCATATATTAAAAAGATCAGCAGCAGCATTGCTGTAATGCTGGGCTATATGAGATTAGAAGGAAAATATAAACAAATAATTATTACACAAACAAATCACAAGACTGGGACCCCAGAACAGCAAGCAACAACCCCCAACCAATACGTACACCGTAGTATAACCTGAAGAGGGTATGACAGTGTGAAAAGTGTCTATACCGCCCAACCCTACATGACCTATGACCATAAACAAAAAATAAACTGACAGAGTCAAACCCAGACCGACAAAGTCCAAGTCAAATCAAATCACAAGAGTTTCCACTGGTGGATCCACAGCTGTCCTCTTAAATGCCGGTGGGTAATTAACTGTGGGCCAGTGGACTACTGGAGTAAAAGACGTGGCATATAGGGACTCTCCAGAAGCACAGTGGGGATGTATCAGGGACAGGCTACTGTTCATTGCATTTTATTACGAATCAGGTGTGCTGCTATTGCATCATAGGGGCATGTATACCAGACTGTAGGGTTATCTTAAAGAAACAGTTTGATGTCATAATAAGCAGAATAGTCAGGGATGTGTACTACAAAGGTAATAAGCCAGCTAAAATTTATAAACATGCTTAAACCACTTTCACAATTTTCACCATTCAAGTTTGTATTCCTCCAAATTAATATCAACACTGGGTATAAACAGGAATCACAAGCAGTCAATTGTGTCATGAGTTTTATGCCAAGTATATTTACAAGATATTTTGATACACCCTAAAACATGATTTTTACATTAATAGC
>JAYDZG010000024.1:7898543-7916261 GCA_034509265.1 Microcambeva bendego
CAAAACCCCCTGTTGAGCAAGCCAAGGGCGACTGTGGCAAGGAAAAACTCCCTAAAAATACAGGAAGAAACCTTGGAGAAACCAGACTCAGCAGGGGTCCATCCTTCTTGGGTGGACTGGAGAATGTTTTAAATAACAAGATTTGTACAGTTCAACAAAAACAACAGAAATTAGGTTAGACTAAAAGTTATAACTAACAGAAACTCTCTGGATAAATAGGAGTTCTTAATCATTTAGTCCAGTTTTTGAAATAGTGAGTTTTGGAAGTTCTTTGAGCAAACACTCCTGGCCCCGTCTCATCTATCAGGAGCAGCAATTGTTGGCACATCAGATGTGCAGACTTGAGAGGTGAACAGTCTTCCATCAGAAATATCACCTCGGAGTGAAACAACAAACGATGTAGTTATAAAGTGAAATCATTAAGAGTGAACAGAGAGTAGAGAGTAGCTTTCGGCACCCCTAACTATAACAGCATAACTGTAAGGGAGAGCAAGCAGGTAACAAAGTCACAAAGGCTTTCACAGCACCCACCTCACCAGCTGTCATCAAACCAGAGTGATCAGACAGGAGAAACAGAGTGACAGCAACACAATATCTCTGGTCACCACAAGTTTCTATGACCAAGAACCTTGAAGCTCCTTTGCCTATATTTGGGTGGACAGCGCCAGCCCCAAGAGGCAAAATCAGAGGCAGCCAGAAGCAAACACGTAGCAGCAGAAATCCGACAAAGATGAGAGCATCAGACCGTCCAGATCCCAGACACCAGGACCGGAGACACACACCCCTAGTTTGAAGCCTTAATCAAAAGCCTGAGTAAATAAATATTTTTAGTTTAGACTTAAACATTGAGACGGTGTCAGAATCCCGAGCAGAGGCAGGAAGATTATTCCAAAGTTGGGGAGCTTTGTAAGAAGCTCTTCCACCGGCAGTTACCTTTTTAATTCTAGGAACTATAAGTAACCCTGCATCTTGTGAACAAAGTGAGTGTGCTTGGTTGTAGTGCTCAATGAGATCATTCATATACTCAGGAGCAAGCCCATTTAGCACTTTATAGGTTAGAAAAAGTATTTTATACTTAATGCGAAACTTAACTGGTAACCAGTGTAGTGATTATAGAATAGGAGTATTATGATTAAACTTTTTGGTTCTAGTTAGCGCTTGTGCTGCTGCAATTTGAACCAACTGAAGCTTGTTTATGCATCTACCAGAGCATCCAGTTAGAACAGCATTACAATAATCTAATCAAAATAAATGCGTGGATCAGTTTTTCAGTGTCATTTACAGAGAGTACATTTCTTATTTTAGAGATATTACGTAAATGAAAGAAAGCAACTCTAGTAATATTATTAATGTGAGTGTCAAACGAGAGATCTGAATCTATAGTCACACCTAAGTTTTTTACATCTGAGCTGGGAGGTACAGAGACTGTGTTTATGTTTAACACTAGGTTAGATAACTTTTCTGTTGCTGTCTTAGGTCCTACAAGTATAACCTCAGTTTTGTCTGAATTCAGTAGAAGAAAGTTACATGTCATCCAGTTTTTTATATCGTTTACACAATCTTCAAGCTTACTGATTGTGTTTGTGTAATTAGGTTTGGCTGAAATACACAGCTGTGTGTCGTCTGCATAACAGTGAAAATGAATGCCCTGTTTACGAATTATTTCTCCTAAAGGTAGCATATAGAGTGTAAATAAGAGAGGTCACAAAAGTGACCCCTGTGGAACACCATATTTTACCTTTGTAGTTTCTGAGCATTTATTATTAACATGGACAAATGAGAGTGGTCAGTTAAATAGGAATTAAACCAAGAAAGAGCAAGTCCTTTAAGACATACTGTATTTTTTAGCCTATCAAGTAAAATGTTATGATCAACAGTGTCAAACGCTAAACTAAGATCTAATAAAACATGAAAAGAAACAAATAAATCATTTAAAACCCTTATTAATGTTGTTTCAGTACTATGGGTGGGTCTAAATCCTGACTGAAGTTTTTCATGAATACTGTTTTCATGTAAATAAAAACATAGCTGTCTAGAAACTACTTTTTCTAGAATCTTGGAGACAAATGGAAGGTTTTGAAATCGGCCTGTAATTAGACAAAATGTGTGGATCAAGATTAGGCTTTTTGATCAGAGGTTTAATAACAGCACACTTGAACAATTTGGGAACATAACCAAGGCTAAGTGATGCATTTATTAAAGTAAGTAAAGGCTCTATAATGTCTAGAAGTAAATCTTTAAGTAAACGAGTTGGAACTGAGTCAAGTTAACATGACGATGATTTTGATTATTTAATTATCACAGATAATTCATTTTGGGAAATTGGATTAAAATAATTTAGTTAGACTATCTTGTTAGATAAGTCATTGTTATCACTTATCCTGCTCAAACCGAATTGATAAATAACATTGGCAAGTGACACACTCTGACTTTGAAATCGTATATGTTTTCAATCTTGACAATAAAGAATTTTAAAAACTCATCGCTGGTACATTCAGGTGGTATATTAGATTCCGTTTCACTAACATTTTTGGTTAATTTAGACACTGTCTCGAAAAGGATTATAGGATTATTTATATGTTTCTCTATTAAGGTAGAATAATATGATACTTTAGCTTTCAAAAGGGCATTTTTACACTCCATGCAATCTTATATACTTCAAGCTTACTGTGCCGCCACTTTTGTGCTGCTTATTTTAGTTTGCATGTGTGCTCATTATCCCATGGAGCAAGCTTTTTCTGTCTAATCAGTTTAGTTTTAATTGGAGTTATTCTGTCTAAGGTTGTGCAGAATACAGACTCTAAGTTTTGAGTTGCCTGATCTAGGTATTTAGGTTCTAACGGTAATCTAACTGTCTTTAATTCTGGTAAGTTGTTTAAGAATGCTGCTGCAGTTGCAGACGTTATAGTGTACTTAGATCTAAAATGATGTATTTGTTGTATTTTATTAGGCAGAGACACTTCCTACATTAGAAGAGCAAGATACGAAATCAGGTCATTTTGTGGTGAAACAACCATAGTATTAAATCTAATGTATGTTTACAGCGGTGAGTGGGTCCTGTTACATTTTGGGTAATAACTATAGATTGTAAAATAGAATCAAACGCAATTTTAAGAGGATCAGACTTATTTTCATAACAATTAAGGCTTGCTCTGTTAATAAGACTAGTTTGGAAAGAAAATGTGTAAACTCATGTAAAAATTCTGATTAAAGGTGGTCGATAAATAGTAACTACTTTGAACATACTTACTAGTTTTATCAAATGAGGATTCATTGACTATGTCAGCCATAGTTGACTTAACAATAAGACCTATGTCTTTATCATATATCGTGGCTACTCCTCCTCCACGACTGCTAAGACATGATATGTGTCCACAACTGTATCCTGGAGGAGCTTCTTCTTTTAAACCTAAAAACTTATCGGGTTTTGCCCAGGTCTCGGTTAAACATAGTGCACCAAGACAGTTATCTGTTATAATTTAATTTACAATTAAACTTTTACTTGCAAGTGATCTAATGTTTAGTAGTCGAATTTCAGTTTCATTTCACTGTTGTTTTTATGCAGTTATTATGACATACTTTTTGATACTGTTTTTGCTTATAACTGCCACAAAAATAGGCACAGTCTCAATGTTCTGGGATCTAACAATTCTGGGTGATGGAAAGATCTTGAGGGTTATGAAACAAAAAAGTGGTAGACCCAAAAAAATGATTCACCAGCGCTAAGCCGCAGGACGCCACAGAATTGCCCATTTGGATGCTGCAAGGGAGCACTAAACATGCAACATTGAAAAGTGGAAGGAAGATGTATACGCTGATAAAAAAAATTAACCTTAATGGTCCTGATGGCTTTCAATTTTACTGGCTTGACAAGGAGATCCCACTTGAGATGTTTTCTACATGGCACAGTGCATCATGATTTTGGTTGCTTTTTCCTTCAATGAAAGAATGTTGTGCCGGAGCATCAAAAAGCAGCTGGCTATGTGGAGATGTTGGAGAATGCATCCTTCATGCTTGAGGCTCCTAGTCATTGTGGTAATGACTGGGTTTTTCAACAGGACGATGCTACAGTTCACAATGCCCGCCTGACAAAAGATGTGTTATTTCTGTAACCCTCCAAAATCATGTTGTACAGTGTTAACAATAATAATTTCATAATGTAATAATAACCCTTTTTCTTATAGAAAGCATACTATATATGTACTTAAACAAAATAAATACAGATGATTACCACAGTAACATGAGTAGATTGTAAAGGTAATAATAATTCTTACAATGAAGGCTGGCACAACCAGTTATTTGGGAAAGAGGCAATAATTTGTTTTCACATTTCAGATCATATTTTGTTTGCACATTTCATATTTTGAATAATTCTTAAATAAATAAATTGATAATATTAATTTAGTTATTTGTGTTTACTCATGTTTAAAATTAGCTGGAAGATCTGAAACTACAAATGTGAATTATTTTAACAGCATGGTGCAGGAAATAGATTCAAGAGTATTAAAAATGCACTTGTATTCCTGTTATTTCTGTAAATACAGGATGGAAAACCGAAAAATACATGCTTATAAACAATTGAGCTTTGGTAGTACTCAATCATGATAGTCACAAACATGATTTAACTCAATGCATATACGAACTTTCTGTACAATTATTAATCATTTCTTTAATTAAGATTTGTGTTACTACGCAACCTTTTGCGCCCTGTTACGAGGTTTGGTATTTGTTGCTTTCTTTTTGACCTGAAGATGTCGCTCTTATGTTGGTTTGAGAAGTAATGTTGACCAATGGACTAGACGACTTTGAAAAGACTGAAAATACTTTTAATAGATTAAAGTCGGAGATGTTGGAGATTTCAAGGAGAGCTATGCATCACCCGCTCTTGTCAGAAGATGAGCCTTTGGTGGTGGTGATAGTGCTGTTACAGTGTGGGCAGGTGTGTATTGTCAATACAGAACTGCCCTACACTTTGTGAATGTATCAGTGACAAGTCCGTACTTGAATAACATAATTAATCAAGCCATTGTGCATCTGCATGAATAACACATGCATATTTTCATCTTTCTTGACAACAATGCTTCAGCTCATCAAGATCTCCCCATTAGGGAATGGCTGCTGGAGACTGTGGTATCTTAAATTAACTGGACTACACACAGTCACAGAAAACCACAAAGTCATCGTGTAGAGGCTTGTAACTCAGTACCCCAGAACCTCAATGACCCGAGGGCCACCCTTCAAGAAGAGTGGGATGCCATGCCTAAATCAGTCAATAAGTCAACTTCAACTGCATGAGACATCGTTGTCAAGCTGTAACTGTTGCGCAAGAGCACATTCGACTTCAATGATCTACAGCATTTTTTTTATGATTTCCATAAATTTTATTTGAAAGTCAAATATTCCTAACCTTTGTGAATAGTATAGATAGATAGATAGATATAAATAGATAGATGGATATAAATAATTTCATAATAGTTAATTTGATATAAAATAATTTAACAATAGTTATTTTAATTAAACATAATAGAAAACATATTGATGCGAAATTTAAACATTAGTTTACATATGTAATGTGTCGTTAGTACAGAACATCCCATAAAACATTTTCAAACGGATTTTAAAATCTTCAATTTAAGTCCAAACATTTATGTTACTAAATATTAAATTGTAAGAACTTTAATGTTTTTTGTAGAAATAACTTTTTTAATTTTTCCGTTGTATAGGCTTTGTGTATCGTGTTGCAGGATTGGCAGGTTTTATGGAATAATTTAGATGTAACCAATTACATTTCTTAATACAAAACATTTTTTCCAAAACTGTTGGAAAACTGTTTTCCAAGAGATACACTCTTATTTGGGTGAAAACAGTATTCATGAAACATTTCACTTAGACTTAACTATAGTACTGAAACTGTATTAATATGAGTATTTAACGATTAATTGATGTCCTAACGGCTGTATCTGTTTTCTTATCTTGTTTAATTATTTGATACACAGGATCATGATTTTGCTGGATATTCTATAAAATCTTGGTTTACACTAAACCTCTAATAATATGCTAACACCTGACATCAGCATTTTTACAGCTATGCAGTGAAGTTAATAGAAGTACATATCACTTAAACTTAGGGCATGAATACAATTAAATAGATGGAGGGTCCTATTTTAATGATCTTTCGTGAACGCACTGCACAACTAGATTTTGGATGTGGCAGAGTGTCTTTGCTATTGTAATGACGGGAAAAGTACAGCACGATTGTGCACCAGTACATTATTCCTGACTTTTAATGCCCCATATATATACTGGTCATTTTAATCAAATCAATTCATTTACTTTACAGGCTCATTTTCTTTACAAGTGACTCCTATGCAGGGTGATCTCTTGTTCACATCTCCTGTGTGCTGCGGCAGGCATTTTTTTATCGCGGCACACGCAATTGGGCATTACTCCATCTAAAGTCCTATAAAATGTCTTTTTAAGTTTATTTTGAATTCTGTTTATTGTTGATGTAACTACCACACACTATGGGCTTGGGTGCACTGCTGTGTGTCTAAGTGTGCATAGCAAGTGCTGGTGTAAGTGAAATGATTTGCCAACATAGCAATGAATGTCTGACTGTTGTCTAGGTTTTTTTCAGTCAGTGGCGCATCTGTGTTTTCTGATGCCAAGATAGCAATACGCCAGTAATTTACCTAAACACACCTCATTATGAGACCACCACACCCATTGGCGTTAATATACTGCTCGTCGTAAATGACACAGGCGGATTCTACATGTTCTATACCTTAATGCTTTCTCTAAACTTAATTGGAAGAAATTGGATGTTACAATAGATTCAGATTTTTTCTTTGATGCACACGTTAATAATTAATATGTTGTGTTCTTTCGTTGTTCAATATGTCTTAAGAAATATACTTTCTGTCTGTGGTGCTGAAACACTGATGCATTTAATAATTCTCGATTAAATTAGGGTAATTATCTTCAAAAAACCCGTGAACCAAATCGAGCAGCAATGAAAACAGGATCTTAATCTTGAGGGGAGGCACCTTTAATGAATTTGATTTTCACAAATCGGATTTCCTTTGTTTGTTGGTCCTGGGTGTTGTGAAGTTGCTTTCAAACTGACTGTTGTAAGAATCTTGATTTTCTAGACGACGTTTGTGGAGGATTAAATTTTATCCAACAAATCACGGACATTTAGAAAAGAAAAAAAGACCAACCATGGTATATCCCTGCCTCCCTGAGCCTGAGCGTCACGTGATCCATTGATCCTCTGTTGGTGGTGAGACGGTGAGGAGCGCTGCAGCAGAAATACCGTAACCGTTCAGTCCTGCTTCCCGATTTTGCTATCAATTTTATTGCTGCTCTGCAATACCAACTGTGCACCGGGAACCCGTCGCGTTTTTTATTTTATGCTCTACTGACGAACACTTTGGGGTACGAGAGGATTCGGGCTCTTAGGAGCGAGTGTTCTGCATTGGTGCTGAGGAGGGGGTGGCATGCCCGCTCCCCGTCGCGGTTGCCGCCAAACTGGAGGCTCGAGTATCACGGATTGGGGCGCTACTGCACGAACTGGGATGCGCCCCTGGGACCCGTTTCATTACAGGCCCTAGCACCGAGGAGCAGCAACAGCGGGACACGAGCGCTTCGGGACGCCGCGCTACCAGAAGTCGCTCGACCCGTAGCAGGATGCCGGTGATGCGGGGTCTGCTTGCTCCCCAGAACACTTTCCTCGATACCATCGCTACGCGCTTCGACGGAACCCGTGAGTAGTATGCACCTGTTTGCCTACACTGTTATACGTGCTGTTATAGCGGCAGAGCATCCAAATGTAAACTATATGAGCGAATGAAATCGATTTTACATTGTCTAGAATTGTTTTATTACTCCGGTGCGCCGGAGTATAGAACCACGTGTAAGAAACAACAACAACAACAACAACTACAACAATATTACATTATTGCAAAAAGCGTTACAAAGCTAATGAATACACAAACTGATTTTCAAGAGAAATATACAGCATGCATTCATTAAAATGTTAACATTCTAAATCTTTAAATATTGTTTCTCGTTTTGTTATGTAGAGGAACACTGCAAAGTATAGTAAACTGCAGTGGAACAAATAGAAATCATAGGCTGATCCAATTTTCCAGAATTTCATCATGGCAGCTTATGTGACTTGTGTATAGATGTATAAACTCCTGACAATGTCTGGGCTCCATTATAAGCATTAGAGATCCTCTTAAAACGTATAATAATG
This sequence comes from Microcambeva bendego, assembly GCA_034509265.1. Classification (NCBI taxonomy): domain Eukaryota; kingdom Metazoa; phylum Chordata; class Actinopteri; order Siluriformes; family Trichomycteridae; genus Microcambeva; species Microcambeva bendego. Next base: position 7,906,804 of record JAYDZG010000024.1, read on the forward strand.
CTACAACATTATATTTTCAAGTTTATATTTTCAAATCAGGCATATTTACATTTTCAGCATTTAGCAGCCACCAATGAGGGTTAAGGGCCATGCTCAAGGGCCCAACAGCAGCAACCTGGCAGTGGTGATGTTTGAACAGGCGACGTTTGGATTACTGTCCTGTACCCTAACCATTAACCATGGCTGATAAATATCACATTTAATGGTTTGTAATGGTTTGTAATTTATCTTTGTACAAGGTAAAATGAAGCACCTTGGTTTGTTCAGGTAACAAACAAATGTTTTAGATTATACCTGGCTTACAGAAACAGGCAAAAAAAACCATGTTCCTGTTTGATTTGCTTGTAAAAGCCTATAAAATCCAGATGATATTAAATCTTTGTGTAATGCATTTTTGAAAACTAAATGATTTCTGCAAAAGAGCCTTCTGTGTAAGAAATCCAAATCTAAAACCATGTTGATCTACTCAGAGCTCATTGAATCAGAAGACTTTGAATCCATTTGTGCTGTCTTGTAGTTGGATATCATTTAAGATGATCCAATAAATCAGAGGTACCTACACTTTTTTTCTTGAGATCTACTATGTCAGTCGACAGCTCATTGTGATATACGTTTTCAGCGCAACATTTATTATGACCAAAAAGTGAAATTAAGAACAGCTTTTGGACAGATTTGTGGGTCTACTACCCTTGGACTGATGTTCCTTTTGGTCGAATGGCTTTTTTCTAATTGTCTTGGAAAAACTCTTATGGAATTTATATTACCAAAAAGACTTGAGTTTGTTGGCATTGTATAGAGTATGCACTTACATAGTTTGTTACTACTGTACTATGTTGGCTTTTGTTCATGTTCCCTTCTTCATAGAACAAACTTGTACATGGTAATATAAGTATGATTATTCAGCAAAGTCTGAAAAAACGGTAAATGAAAATACAAAAACGAAAACAGAAATACAAAAATGAATCACGATATTACTAAAACGGAAAACGAAAACATATTGGCCTTTAGGGGGCACCTTTAAATTTTTAATCTACCCGCATTATGTATACATACATTCATTCTTATGAATACAATGGTTGTGACTTGTTAGAACCTCATTTTATTAATAAGCAATATTTTAGTAAGTAGTACAGCAGTGGGAGTCTAGTTGCCCACTAACGACAAGGAAAAAAAATGAGGCAACAGTGGCCTATGTTTAGAGAGCTATGCTTGTGATCAGAAGGTCGCCGTTTTGATTCACAGAGCAGACAGGTCACGACTGAACTGCCCTTGAGCAAGGCACCCAACCTTTAACTGCTCCCCGGGTGCTGTGGCTAGGGCTGCCCACCACTTCGGGCATGTGTGCTCACTGCCCACTAGTGTTCACTAGCGTGTATATGTGTGTTTCACTGCTTGGATTGGGTGAAAATGCAGAGGACGAATTTCACTGCACAGTGATGAAGAGTTCTAAATCTAAAATCTAATCTAAGCTATTATTGCAGTGTCAGGTTGTTGGATGTGAACTTATCATTGCTCCAGAGATTAGTTTTAAATGTATTCTTGTTATATTTATCTTCTTTCCTTCTTTATATTAAAGCAATGCATCAGTATGAGAGTCTTTATTTAGCTTAGATCTTGATGTATGTAATGAAAACGAAATATAAAATGTTTTTCTTTGTGTCTCTTCAAATGCATAAAAGCATTTTATGAATTAGAATTTCACTGCATAAACTGAACCATTATTCCTGCCATCCCTGTTCTCTTCTAGCAAAGCAGAATGATAACCATGAAAAGCTGACAAAAGAAAGGCAGAACACACCCCTTTCAACCACACCCCTTCCAAATAGACTGATCAGTATGATTTTGAATGCCTAAATAAAAGCCAGTCTCTGTTTAAGCTTGTACACTCAGCTAATTACACATCTCCTCTAGCAGAATTGCAGCCATTGTAATTAACTCTTGCCATAGTCAAGAATACACAATGGCTCCTTGTTTGTCAGAAGAACAGTTTTAAGTGAACTTCAATAACCTTTAAATACAACATTTAGTACAGTTCAATATCAGATAATGTTGACCGTTTAATTGTCTAGTGTCTCCAAAAATGTTAAAAATATTTGCATTTCTTAGATTCTTGGGACTATAACAACAACAAACAATGAATATGTTTAAGTAATTGAGCCTCTACTAAATAGACAATATAGATAACATAGATTGGAAACACTGTGTTTTTAAAACCACCTGCCAAAATTCTTGAAAAGAAGATTTTTAAATTCAGCTTATTGTACCCAAGTCTTTATACTAAAAGTAAGCTCAGTTGTTGAACAGCTCATTGCGTGTTTAATTACACAGTGTAAATATTGCTTGGTTACACAAAACTTGTAAAAACCATTAAATGTGCAATAAATGTGCAGGACTCAAAAGACAATAGAGCCATAAATGTAGGAAAAAAGATAGATTATTTTAAACAATGCCAGGACAAAAATAAAAGCTCTGTCTGTTACAATTTTTACACCCTTAAAAAAGGCGCACATGTACCCACCTTGCCAGTGTATGTCTTTAATAGCTTAAAAATGGTGGGTTTACCTAAAATCAATTTGCATGAATTACAGTACGTACATATGAGTTTTGGCAGCATATTTGGGGTTAAACCTAATAATAGTCAGTTATAGGCCAAAAATTCACGTTTTTTTCACAATTCACGGGTGCTCTTGAAATATCACCAAATACAAAATATATCAAAACGTCATGTGGAAATAGGTTATTTTGTTATGTTCTAGCTAACTAGCTGAATGGTCCATCTCTCTTAACATTTCTATCCCAGAGCAGCAGCAACAGAGCAGCAGCAACAGAATGGCAACAGGAGCTGATTCTTACTGTAGAATTTGTCCGCCACTGAATCTTGACCATGATGCTTTGAAGATTTATGATAAAATGATGTGTACAGGTTCTACAGTAATAATTTGATCATTCTACAATAGTAATCCTGTAAAATCTACAGAAACTTGTTACTATGTAGTTCTTTGAGTCTTTCCATGGAATATTTGTCTGGATGAGTTGTTACTGAGCACTTGGGGAATTATAGGATTCTAGGATTAAGATAGGATCCTAGAGTCTTAAAATTATTTGAAACCCTTTCTGGTCTCAGGTCATTTCTTCTTCTTCCTTCGGTGGCATTGTGTTCTTATAAAATTTAAAGGTAACTGACTTTACTTGTTGTTGGGATATAATATATTATGATAATGCTGTTCTATCCATATGATTATTGTAGTTGGTTTTGTTCACTTATTACTCAATAATTTGAACTTTGTTTCTGTGTATTTTAATATCTGTATTAGAACATATAATCTTATTCATTTCTATCGGCATATAAATGTATCACAATGATTTAGAAAACTAATACTGTATGTACACTTTGTTCATTCCCAATGATTAATGTTGGTTCTGTGAAGACAAGGAGGAGTACTGATGGAGAATTCACCTCGGGCTGTATTTGGGCATCTTAGAACCTTGATTCTACACTTGTGAAATATCAGGTAGTTCTGTAAGTGGTTGGCTGTGTTTAATTAGCTATTTTTCTTACCATTTTTTTTTTTGGTAAAGTGGCTGATTAAAAAACATCTACAGTTCAAGGTCAAAATGGTTTGTATAATTTACAGTGTGCTTGTGCCCTGTGTACAACAGCCTTTGATAGCAGATTTGTTCTTGGTGATTTAACATTGTGTATGGGCATGCTTTGAACTGATACTGGATGCTTTATATGTGGTTGGTAAGCTGAAGTGTTTTGAACATGTTTTATCACAGAAGGGCTGCTTTTACACTCCCCTCCCCTCAGTACAGTATCACAGCCAAGTTTGAATCACAGAGTGTTAACTGTCATCTGTTCTTAACTTTTTCTCATGGTAGGCTGTTTAAGGCTTCCTTACACTAGACACACAACATATCGTCACTGTCTGATAAAAACACATATCTCCAAAAAACAAAAAACTTTTCAGGAAAGGTAAAAAATGCTAACTAACAACATTTATTGTTATTGTATCAATTGTGCACAAGTAGCACCGTTTTGATACAATAGGGTACATTTACCACTGCACATAACTAATCTTAGGGTAAAATATTTCTAGTCTGAAAAAGACAGAATTAACTTAACATTAACTGTAAGGAACCCAACAGCACTAGCTTCCGCACAAAACCAAGGTGAACCGAGTGACATCTCCCTGCGCCTTTGGTATTACAGATCGCTTCCCACTTAGGGTATTCATGGGAAGCGATCCAATCAGGGCTGATGATCCACACCTGTCATCCAACTTTTTGTTCGGTACATTGTTCATGCTTGCCATTTCTTTTGTCATGGAATCCTGGGTTTGATTCCCTGTTGTCCAGTGTCAGTGCAGTCCATCGCCCATTCATTCGATTTAGTTTTTTTGTTTCGATTAGCTTGTAAAAGTAATTTATTTTTTAGTTTATGGAAGCTGGTTTTTGTTCCATTCATGTTCCTATATTTCAGGTTTTTATAATTCTGTTTTCCTGAAAAGCTTGTGTTGTATCATTTTGTTGCTAAGAGCATACAATCTCTCAATGGTGAGTCTCATAGAGATGTAATCATGTCTCAGAGGAATGGTTCCATTGTTAGCTGTTGACATAGAGTAAACAGCTGAATATAGCCCTTCAGATTTGTTATTGTTTGACCATTTCAGCAGTCCGCCTCTTCTAAGGCTGTATTAAATTGGAAATAGAAAAAATGAAAAAAGCATATAATGAGGTTTATTATCTGGTTCATGGTGTCTTTGTATGCTAGTGTGTGCTCCTTGGTTACTTTAGTGTTAATGTTAGTCATTAGTTCAGCAAAAGTATTGGCAGTTTTTATACTCTTATTTAGGTATCTGTTATATGTCTTTTAGAATTAGCACTGACAATAAGAATTATCACTTAGTATGTCCTTGTTCTCTTGTCCATTAGCCTACTTAGTTTATAACTGTCACTGTACTATAAGAACTGTTTTGTTATGGTCTTACTCAGTTTAAATGTGCTAAATTAGCAGAAACCGAGGATATCATGTTTAGGGAGACAGCCTTACCTAGGAAGCATGGCTAATAATATGTTTCTCCCTATGATGGACATCTCACAATTGTGCTTCTATGTTATTAAATCCTCACTTCAATTTATGTCACTGCAAATCAAATGATTATTGGAAAACAGCTTACAGCGATCAAATATTCATCAATATCTTATTCCTACTCAGGATTGTAATGCTTCCTGTGCCACCCAAAAACACAGGTAGCCTGCAATATGTCAATGCAGAAGAGAGTCGTGGTGTTGCATCCAAGCAAGTACTGGTACTTCATTATGTCTTAATGTCAGGCCACAGATTTATATTTAACATGTATGGCCTCTGGGGTTTGCTGGGTACATCCAACCAGTTCAACCCTGCCCTCTGATCTTGGGCTTTGTGATTACCTGTAGTTCTGCTGTTAAAGGTTAATTGGTAAATCTCTTGACTATCTGCTGACTTCCTAATGAGCAATTAATTAATGGGGCCATTGGTAGCCTAGTGACTAGAGCTTTGGGCTATCAACTAGAGATTGGTCGGTTCAAATCTGGGCGCTGCTATGCAACCACTGTTGGGTACTTGAGCAAGACCCTTAACCCTCACTGCACCTGGGACAATGTAAAATGGCTAACCCTGTGCTCTGACCTGGCTTCCAAGCCAGCTGGGATATGCAACTACAGAATTTCATTGTACTGTACATTTGTATATGTGTAATGATGAATAAAGGTGTGTTAATGATTGGTCATTAAATATTACAGTATGCCACTGACCAAAATTTAAGCAGGGCAGATCTGGCTAGAAATCTTGTGGAATTAGTATGATACACATTTAAAGCTGGCACCAGAAAGACACACACCTTGTGCCATACTGTCCAAGCGAAAAACAAATTATTTATCAGGGTCTGATACATAAATAGATTGTTTTATAATGTGCTACTGTAGAGTAAACATAAATAATGGTAATGGAAAATTTTCATCCACCAGGACAACAATGGGCAAGCGGAACACATTTTGTTCATGACCATGCAACATACCTTGCATTAATGGACGTTGTTGAGATGCAGGGATGGATAGGTCATCATCTGGCTGTAACCACATGAAGATTCATCTCCTAGTAGCAGTGTTGGACTGCTACAGACCATAGCCGATGCCATGATGGTCTTGGTATGCCCACTGGACCTCAGCTCTTGAATGGTGAACGCTAAAGGGATGTGCTAGCTGAGAGTGTAATTTTGCAAATCCAAATTTTCGATGGAGGGATGTGTGGATTGATGGATGTCTGGGGGATATATAGATGGGTGGATGGATTGGCATACACTTTATACATACATGGACGTGTGGACGGACAGACAGACAGACAGATAGCCAGGCAGGCAGGCAGGCAGGCAAATACTTAACCTTGGGGGAGATTATAAGTTTCATAGTAGTTATAATTGCTGTTCTATTTCTGCACAGATGTCTACATGTCTTACTCTTTTCTAAGAAAACATCTGCCAATTTGTGTATGCATGATATACCGTAAGTTTAATTGTGATTCTTGACACAAGAATATCATGATTAAAGCACAAAACTAATAACATCACAGATGTAATATTATGTTTAAAAACTTGTTTGTATATATTTTTATAGCAGTTATCACTGAATTCAGATAACTTGAATGTGTATTACTGATTTTTAATTTCTCTATGAAATGTCGTGTAACATGTTTGTTGGACTATGTGTGGTTGGCAGATACACTGTGTACCTGTTTCAAAAAACTCCACCCTCAGCTTTCATGCCATGGCAACCAACCGACAACACATTGGATATCTGTTGCCAGGCAACATAGCCTGGTATTTCTGTGACACAAAGTGTCTGGCAGTGGAACGATAAACAGTCTTTGTAAGTGAGAAAATATGCATGTGTTGGGAGTTTTACGAATTCATGGTACTGTTTCTGTATGCTTTAAAGTTTATTATAATTAGTACTTTTATCTTCTGACATAGTTTTTACCTTGAGTTAAAGCTTTCTAGTGGCAGAGAAGTAGGATTTTCTGCGAGCACACCAGCCCTGAGAGTCTGAGCTCCCTGTTTCCAAACTATGCATTGATCGATTGTGTGCCACCCTGGCCACAAGGATGCACCAAACCAGTGCATTGTAGTGTCAGTCCCAAGCCCGGATAAATAAAAGGGTTCCATCAAGAAGTACGTCAGGTGTAAAAACCATGCCAAATCATTAATGCAGACTACAATCTGCTTTGGTGACCTCTAATAGACAGCACCTGACAGGATTTACATTGGGTAATCTTTCTAATGGTTCCAATTTTTTCTGCATTCCTGTTTTTGGCAGTAGATCTATTAGTAGAGATTTTTTAATGAGATAAATGTGATTCGATGTTTTTTTTAACAGACTAGCAAAGCACCTTAAGTAAATGTCAAAGTGCATTTACATGGATATTTAATTATGTAGGACCCCATAGTTTGGAAATATAAAATGCAGAGTTTGTTAAATTTACTTTGTCTTTTATTTTATTGCAGAGCCCAAAATATATTGTGTTTTGTATAGTCTTATTAATGTACATAATTGTTCCAAATTATTCCAAAACAGCTGGGACATTAAAGTGTTTACCACTGTGTGATAGTGCAGTTTCTCACAACAGTTAAAATATGTTGTGGCACAAAATATATTGAGATATGTTTCATATTTTATTTTGTCCCATTCTTCCTGCAAACATGTTAGGTGTGCCACCCTTTACTATAATAATTTGCAATAAAAAACTTACAATACACTTTACAATATGTATTGCATTTTTGGTTTGAAAACTTATCACACAGGCTTCATTGGGGACAGTAACCATAACCTCTTCTATCATAGTCTTTGTAATGTGTGCAGCATGGATTTTGCATTGTTTGAAAACTGCATGGCTGTCCCTGGAAATACTATTTGTGAAACATTTTTTTTAAAGTTTGATCTCCCCCCACCCAACTGTCCCAACTTTTTCTGAACACACCACCACCAACCACAGTGTGTGTGTGTTTGTTTATTCACCCCAGTCTATATATATGTAACAAGAAAGAGAAAATGGAGAAACCATAATATAGTGTCAACACTGTGGGCCCTATTTTAGTGATCAACCATGTTTGCTATCTTAACGACAGGAAAATAAACCCATCAGCTTGTCACTTGCCATTCCGTCTGGTGCATCCTGACTTGTGGATTTGCTATTTCAGAGGCACAGCAACTTCCTCAGCAGAGGAAACTGACCTGCTTGTCCATGCCATGAAGGTGTCCGATTACTTCAGTGATAGAGAAAAGAGTCAAACGCAGTGATCACATAACTTCAAAGTGAGCGGCTTAAAATATCCAAATACAATACGATTGTGCACCAGTACACCATTCCTGACTTTTAATGTCCCTTATATAAACACTTGTCCTGTTTATCAAATCATTTAATTTACTCACCAGGCAACAGAGGAGTCCTGTGCAGGCTGATCTTTTACGGTGCGTTTTTTAATGTGCTTTTGGTTGAAAGCCATTTCATGGATTGTTCTAGGCAGTCGGTCAACTCCCTCTGTGCCCACCAGAGAGAGCCATCTCCGTGAATGCCCCTCATTTACCACCCATAGTTCCACCAGAGGGGAAATAAATACAACTACCAGACAAATATGGGGAGCACCTGGTTGAGCGTGTATTTAGGTTTGCGCCCAGCCAGGGCTCCCCGTCACACCCTCTCTTTGAGCTCTCTTGCATGCTTTGTTAGGAATACCAGTAGCAGGAGTTCTCTTTTAAAATCGTGGGTAAGCCTTCGGGTTGAGGTAACATATATACAGTGTATCACCGAATTGAGTACACCCCTCACCTTTCTACAGATATTTAAGTATATCTTTTCATGGGACAATACTGACAAAATGACACTTTGACACAATGAAAACTAGTCTGTGTGCAGCTTATATAACAGTGTAAATTTATTCTTCCCTCAAAATAACTCAATATACAGCCATTAATGTCTAAACCACCAGAAACAAAAGTGAGTACACCCCTTAATGAAAGTTCCTGAAGTGTCAATGTTTTGTGTGGAAGAATGAACAAGTTCATGTATCGTGAGATTTTAAGCCAAAAACTCCTTCCATCAGTGAGAGCATTGAAAATGGAACATGGCTGGGTCTTCCAGCATGACGGTGAACCCAAACACACCGCTCGGGCAACAAAGGAGTGGCTCCGTAAAAAGCATTTCAAGGTCCTGGAGTGGCCTAGCCAGTCTCCCGACCTCAACCCCAAAGAACATTTGTGGAGGGAGTTGAAAGTCCGTGTTGCCCAGCGACAGCCCTAAAACGTCACTGCTCTAGACGAGATCTGCATTTAGGAATGAAGTACCAACTAAAGTGTGTGCAAACCTGGTGAAGACTTACAGGAAACGTTTGACCTCTGTCATTGCCAACAAAGGTTATGTTACA
>JAYDZG010000024.1:7959035-7972418 GCA_034509265.1 Microcambeva bendego
GGCAGGGGTATCGGGGTTAGATATGAACGCTAATCAAGTCAAGTCAGGTTTATTAGTGAAATGCTTTTGATATCAGACGTCGTCACAAAGCAGCTTTACAGAGTTTAGGACCAACAGACCAAAAACCTTTATATAGCTGAGCGAGCCGAGGGCGGCTGTGGCGATGAAATCTTAAAATACAGAGAGGAACCTCGAGAGGAACCGGACTCAGCAGGGACCCACGTCACTGTGTGGACTGGAGGAGATTTAAAATAAACATGATTTATTAACTAGCAGAAATGTTTACAGTCCTGGAGTTCTATCCTCTGATAATGTGTGTTGTGACCAAATATCTCGATGTGGCTCTTTAATGTTTACTGTCTTTCTTCTTCTCTTTAGGAACCACGATGTCATGTAACGCGTCACTTCTCAACAACGGCACCGAACCCTTTTCACAGTCACCGTACCGGCTCACCCTGGTCGTCACCTACAGCGTGGCGCTCATGGGAGGCATGGTGGGTCTGGCTCTCATGTTCGGCGTGCTGAAGTCAAACATGCGCTCCTGGACCACCATCGCCTTTCTGAACCTGACCATAGCTCACTTCATCTTCCTGCTCTCGGTTCCCTTCCGGATCCACTACTACGTGAAGAACTGCTGGGATCTGCACCAACTGCTGTGCAAGGTGGTCAGTGCCATGATTCACATTCACATGCACGTGGTGTTCGTCATGTACGTGGTCGTCTTCGTCTTCGCCTTCCTGCATTACTACAAGAAGGCGGAGCAGATCGAGTTCCATCGCAACCTTCACGCCGTGGGGGTCAGCATCGGGATCTGGTGCGCCCTGCTCATCCTCGTGCCCATCAGCCTGTCCAATTACGGCAAGAACACCGTCACGCCGAACGTCTGTTTTAAATTCGGAAGCGAGATGATGAACCGCGGCGTTTACTGGTTAAACATCGTCCTGTCGAGTCTCACGGTCGTCGTGTCCTTCGTGGTGAGCGGCGGCCTGGCCGTCATCCAGTACATCATCATCAGGAGGCACGGAAGGGCTTCACTCGGGCAGCCGGAGTTCTGGGCCCAGATTAAGAACGTCAGCCTTGCCCTCATCGTGCTGGTTTGCCTGGTGCCGTATCACCTCTTCCGGATGTACTATCTGAAAGACCATTCTAAATCAGAGCACGTTAACGAGGTCTTTTTGGCCGTCACGGCCTTAAGCTGCTTCGACATGCTGCTTATTTTTGCAGGAAGAGGAATATGTCAGAGGTGTGGCTCGGCCGCATGATGATTCCACACAGGACTGAGCAATTCTTACAGCGTTCTGACCCTTTTACAGCTTTAACAGATCAACTAGAGAATTAAAAACTGATTATTTACATTTTACATGTTCAGCATCTAGCAGATCTTATCCAGAAGTGTTTCCAAGCATAGTAGATTATGCAAGGTCTTCTTTCATATAGCATTGTTCTCATTTTTAATAAGTTGTTTGGTATATTTCGACATCGTATTAGAAGAGTTTACAGGCTCCGGATGATTGTTCCAATATCGTATTTTTGCAAGAAATGCTGCAAATGATAAAAAAGAATGATCATTTATTTTAGCTTAAGCATCAGATTTAGTGTTTTGATGTTCCATATTTTGCCTTGATACAGTTTCCTATGCTCTGTACATTATATACCACTATAGGTTATATTATGTTATCATATATGATAGATTTATGAGAAATGATTTGACTCTGGGGCCACGTTATTTAAGATGTGTGATCGAAATGCCATGATAATAAAGCAAATGCTTTTGTTTTAACCATGTGCTCTTGAAATCACACACACACACACACACACACACACACACACACATTAATACATTCAGGATTTGGCTTCCTCTGCTGTTTGGAATGAAGTAAAACTATTCCATTAACATTTTAAAATACAATTTCCTCAAACCACTTTGGGACTTTGTGATCTGGTATAGTTTTATTTTTACACCAGATGCCCTTCCTGACACAACCTTCCTATTTATCCGGGCTTGGGACCGGGTTTCAGGTAGTGGGTCAGGACGTGGCCCAGTTTCTAACCGTGGAGTTCAGACTCTCGCCGCTGATGTGCTAACGGAAGATCCCACGGTGAATTGTAAAAACTTTAACATTTTGTGATAGTACATATTAAAAGTGCATAAATAAATAACCATAGGCCTTATATTAGTATTTTTAATCAGCATTTATATCAGTCATCACAATGTTTACTTACACATTTTGCATTATTGCAGTTCGCTGGGCATCACACCCCCCCCACTAATATACTAACACTAATACTACTAATGCCAACTATAAACTAATACATCTCTCTTCAAAAGCAGACGATAAGTAGTGTTTTTAACACACACACCCACACACACACACACACGTTACCTATTCATTTCTTTTGCTGCTTTTTTATTGAGCCTAGTTACTGTTTAACATCTCCACCCTGCTCTCAGTTTGTTTAGTAAATCGATCTAATGAGGCTGGTCTGACACCGCCGAGTCTGTCCCAGAGTTTTACCGAGCTAACCTTAAACATGTCCAACATTCGGCATTTTCTGAAGAGATAACCAGGGTCTGTCCTCTCACTGCAAAGTGGGACCGGCTGAGAACAAGGTAAGGGCTTGTGATGAGCTGCTTCTGGCCTGGACATGAGATGAGGACAGAAGGAAGCTGTGGTGTTATTCGTTGTACTTTGGTTATACTGAGTGAGATTAAGCCACACAGGGACATGCAGGTACGTCGATGACTTCAGTGGGTTAGACTTTGGACTGTGTGTCATGAGCAGCTGTTATTATGACATTTGTCATTTCATATCATGTCTGTTTCTATAAAGCTTACCAGAAAATATTCTGCTACGTCTAGCTAATGTGAAAAAATCCTGTAAGGACACGCTGATGTATTATTGAGAGACGTGGTGTGGAGTCAGGATTCAACTCTTCTGAACTGTCTAGCTTTGCTAGTTTAAATCACATTAAAATATCTACATCTATATGGAATTATTTTGTTTTATACGCTCAGAAATAACTAGTGACTTTGCATTGACCTTTGTGTAGGTCAGCTTGACAAAGCAAGTCAGTAGACCAATACAAACTATAATAAAGCACATATTTACTGATTTATTAATAAAAATACTCCTTATATCTGGATTTATTGCTTTAAAATGCTGAGACTATCATGTAGACCCTTCAAATATGAAATGCAGACAAAATGATTTAACGATATATTGCAGTAAAACTATTATACATTACTATTTTTATATAATGTCAGTTTATGTATATTTGTTTAATAAGTAGTTTGATCTTTGTTTCTGTATGGATCTGTATAAGGCCAGTAAGTCTTTTTCATTTTTATCTTGTTAGATTTTTTACACTGCTTTGCATTTTTTCTATTAGTACACACTTTTACATATTATATAATTAATATCCATCCACCCACCCATCCGCTCACTTACCCATCAAAATACACACACCTCACATATAAATTTACATACATATGTCTATACACCCCATTCATAAGTCAACATATGATGTTGTTCCAATTTCGAATAGCTTTGATAAATAGTTTCCACAAATTCTGGCTTATATTTTAAATATGGAAATGTTAGCTATTATAATTTTTTTAGTACATTCTGATATTGCTAGGAGTCGGTTAACTCCGTCTTTGTCCACCAGAGGGAGCCAAACCCTCAGAAACTACACGAGCGTTGCACAGCACGTAGTTCTGCTGGAGGGGAAAGACTACAATTCCCAGACCTCCTCTGGGCAATCACCAGCAACTAGGTGCACCTGACTGAGCTAGTATTTGAGGTTGTGCTCAGGCAGGCTTCTCCGTCACACCCTCTCTATTCGTGCTACCTCCAGCACATTTCTCGTTAGGGACAAAGGTAACGCTGTGCTTCATAGAAGTTGGCGGGTAGGCCTAAGGGCCGAGGTAATAAATATATATTAGGGACAGACTACCTTTGGTGTGATTCCTTTTGTATGCCTCTTTTATCTTTTCTGTGCTCTTGCACACCTGGTGAATAAAGCCGGTAACGCGGGGTCTTTTTAGAGACTCGCAGGTATTGCCCCGGGCAGGGGTAATTTAAAGTATTATTGGGTTATTATCGCTCCTTTAAAACACTTGAGATTTCCCTTATTGAATAACGAAATAGTATTTAAGATACCCCTTTAAGAGCTTTAAGAATAAAGGTGGGCGTGTCTCTTCCTGCAGGTCCACTTCGACTATTTTCGTGAAACTCACGACCGTTCCCGAAGTATTACGCATGCGCACTCTGGTTCAGCTCATTCAACATGCAGGGCACAAGCCTATAGTCGAACACACTGCCCCCTGTGTGTGTGTGTGTGTGTGTGTGTGTGTGTGTGTGTGTGTGTCCTTTTGTAATAACTTTATAATGTGATGTGAAGTAGACTATATATTCATTTAGTCCCTTTAGTCTTTCCTCCTTTGTTTGTCCTTCATAAACTACTGATTGATAGGGGTGAGGTGGCGCACCTGATGGGTAAATTTGCGACAAAATAAGCGCAGACTTTATTATTTGCACATGCAAGCACACTCTATTGATTCTGTCTTCAGTTTGGGCTTTTCCTTTATTATTGTAGGGGTTGGGTATTGTATGTGTTTAGTGGGTTCTCAGTCTGAACATACTGAGCCCAGGGTTAGTCTCTGTTGGTCCCCACTTTATTTGGACATTACATTAGTACTTAGGTGTGGCCGACACTCCTGTGTTCAGAATCATAAGAGCTATAACACACTTATAATGCGTAGAGCTGTGTAGCACGAATACGAATCATTTACCAGCTCATGCTGAACTCTTCTGCTCTGTTTAATCTATAATGGAGTTAAATGAGCGTTTTCTGTGAATGATATGGAAGTTGGAGTAGATTAGATTAACCTGCAGCTCACAGTAGGACCAGATTTATCTCCACATCCGTCTGATAAAGTTGGCCAGATAAAGTTTCTGTAATTACTGTGTTAGGGGTTTGACATTCTTCTCAATAAACACAATAAAAGCTAAGCAGGGATGAAGCTCCCTGCAGGTCATGTGTCCACATCTTTTCTGGACATGGATGTAGTTCATTATTGTGAGGGACTTGATCTGACCCACAGCACGCAGGGTTGTGAGAACTCAGACCTGCTGTCTAGTGTAGGTGAGTGACATGGAAGCACGAGAAAGATTTTTATATCTAAATGATTCATTTTGTGCACCAAAACACCAACAGCTTTAAGCCTAAATGAATTTAGTTATTGGATCAATGCCTCCCATGTACTGACACTTCACCTCTCTACAGAAAGTCTACTGCAGTAGTGTTAAAATGATTGTATTTTACTTTTCTTGCCCTAAGCGCCTGGTGTGTTGTGCTTCGTAAGCTACATGTTTGTCATTAACTAGATTCTAGTTTGAAATGTAAAAAGATCAGAAGTTTATCTTTATAGTTCTGCATTCACACGCTCAGATGACGATGGTGGTAATAAAATAACCTAAACACAAGAGTATCTGAGCACAGCTCAGCACATCCTTTCCACACTTGTGTCTGCGTTCACTTAACAATAATTTTTATTATTAGGGTCAAAAATATAAAGACACGTTTGTACAATTTACCGTTATTAAATGTTAAAAACGTTACAAGCGGTGTAAATTCATAATAAGATTTCTCGGGTGCTTTTTAGGAAGATTTTCCACTAGCACACCAGCGTCGAGAGTCTGATCTCGTTCCTGACACCGAGAGCATTAAATGTAATGAACTGTGAATAATCAGTCAGAAACTGACATTAAAACAGTCAGGGACACGTCGCGCATTTCATTTTCAATAGCTTTCCTCTCAGACGAGGAAGAATCAGGGTGGGAATGTGGAGGGAGTGAAGGAAATGACTTTCAGGGCATGAAGATTCAATGACGGGACGTCGGTCTACGTGGAATATGTGACTGCGAGATAAAACACGCAGGCTAAATCCTAATTAAGTCTCTTCTGCATTAGAAAACCGATTTCATTCAGCCTGGATGCATCAGAAGACTCCAGTTCCCCTGGTGCAATTATTTTGTTGAACTGTTATGATTTTGGATGCACAAAGGAACGATTGATTCCTTCCCTGTCTGAAGGTGAACAGAAGGAACGTCGATCCTGATTTCACAGGAGGGTTTGTGAAACGGAGAGACGAGCCTCCTTTGTTCACTTATGCAGAACTTCTTTATTGAAATCGTCCTCCTTCTCATTACCGGATCGAGAGTCGGCGGGCCGGGCTGAGGTGCGATTAGATGCTTCACAGGAGCTGCTAACCTCATAACTAGTCCTTCATCAGACGACTTTGTTTAGCTGCTGGAAGCCAGGTGGACTCAGGTGGACATACCGGGTACAAAATCTTTACTGGTCTGCTTTAACATTTGTGATCTTTTAATGATCCAAACAAGTGTTATTTTATTTCTGATGTAGATGCAAACAATGCCAAAAGTACTTTATACTGAGATATAGTCACAGCGCCCTCTGCTGCTTTGTTTCAGCAAAGCACCCACGCTGGTTTTAAACTCCTGGTTTAATCACTGACCGTCTCTGGACTTTAATATCTGTCTTAACACACCAACATGTAGTAGTCTTAATGTGAACCGACCTACTCGTGTGTGTGTGTGTGTGTGTGTGAGAGAAGTGATGCTTGCTGTTTGCTGTGTGATCTTCAGAAAGCATGCCAGCAGAGCCCAGCATCAGCCAGGGGGAAAACGATATGAGCTCCAACTGTTCCATCTGTGGGGACAAGGCCACGGGGAAGCATTACGGAGCGTCCAGCTGTGATGGCTGCAAGGGATTTTTCCGCAGAAGCATCAGAAAAAGCCACATCTACTCGTGCAGGTGGAGGATTCTCCATCACTAAAGTTGTTTACACACTTTTCACGTCACGTCTGAGGTTGAGGCTGGACCCTCTGGATCAAAACCGGGGTCATACTTTCCAATGTAGCCGAGTTAGAGTAATTCCTCAACATCAGTGTCACTCATCGCACTGGACCAGAAACATCAGCAACCCTTTAGAAGCTTTACTTTTATTTTCTAAATATTAATCTTAATAAATCTTCATCTTCAGTGAATGAAACGATCATTTAATAGCTGCACTTTGTTTTCACTTAACCAGTGATGGTGAACTAGCACAGTCATCATGGTTTACTATTAATAGATGGATAAAAACAAATATTTTTCTAACACATTAGTGTTATAGAATAAACATTAAGAATTATAAAACATATATAAACATGTTAGTAGCTTTGTATGAACCTAGATTATGGCACACGAACAAAACCACATTCAAACAGACCTGGAACAACTTAAAGTTAATAAATATATATATATAATACATCAGTAACCAATTCTGAATGGCTTTATATATTTAAAATATTTTTATAACAGGTTCGGCCGTCAGTGTGTTATTGACAAAGACAAGAGGAATCAGTGCCGTTTCTGCAGACTCCATAAATGCTTTCGGGCTGGAATGAAGAAAGAAGGTATAAAAAAAAACTTTACGATGAGTATCTGGCATCTTAAAATATCGAAGGCGAACAAATGAAGGCGTGTGGCCGGGCGATAGCCATGATTAAGAGATCCAGCTATTAAAAAAGAATTAGCACTTAAGCAGGTTCACCATGAAACGACGTCTTGAGGAGAAAACCTTGTGCTTTTATGACGGGTGGTCATGTGCTCTCAACCTCACCTTCCATGCTCGTTATTAAAGGAGACGATGGCTTAAAGTTTAACTAAGGTTAGTTTTACTAAGATCCGCAAGGTTATGCAGTCTCACTCCTTTTTAGCTTCTTTGACACAAACGTGGACAATTTTATTTCTTTTTAGGAGTCTATACAGAACCAAAATGCCCAAAGTATTATTAAAAATAAACTAATTAATAAAGGGAAACTATATTATATGTAGATATATAACGACTGTCTATAGTTTTGGAACTGGTGTAACATAACAATAAAATAACTCCAGACAGCCAGACGTTATTATATTCCATAATGAGACTTT
This sequence comes from Microcambeva bendego, assembly GCA_034509265.1. Classification (NCBI taxonomy): domain Eukaryota; kingdom Metazoa; phylum Chordata; class Actinopteri; order Siluriformes; family Trichomycteridae; genus Microcambeva; species Microcambeva bendego. The sequence goes on from JAYDZG010000024.1 coordinate 7,967,037, forward strand.
TCTCGTGGTCCAGTTTAAAATCTGATGTTAAATATAAGAAGTCCCGTCAGACATGCAAGTTGCAGGACGGGATTCCAAACTCAATCATGCTCCAGCAGTGTGAGAACTATTGAAGCATATACTAATAAAGCAAAAGTCATGCATCAGTATCTATTAACACCATGCACCACTACTACACACAGTGTATCACAAAAGTAAGTACACCCCTCACATTTCTGCAGAATATTGACACTTCAAGAGCTTTCACTAAGGAGTGTACTCACTTTTGTTGCTGGTGGTTTAGACATTAATGGCTGTTGAGTAATTTTGAGGCAAGAATACACTTACACTGTTATATAAGCAGCACACAGACGACTTTTCACTGTGTCGGTGTCATCTCATGAAAAGATCCTTAAATATCTGCAGAAATGTGAGGGGTGTACTTACTTTTGTGACACACTGTACCTGAACTGCTAACTTAGGACAATTAATCTGTTCAATTACTTCAACGCAGCATTTCTAGCACATCACACCCAGAACGTCAAGAAGCTTTAGAAAGGTTCGATCAATGATTTACAGTTTAGTAAAGTACTGCACTAAAGTTAGAGACGATGTGTGCATGCTACATGATTTTATCTTATTTCTAATACATTTTTTTTAAATGTTTGAGGAAATTGGATTTGTTAAAAGGTAACTGGCAAGTTCCATTAACGTTACAAACCTCAGAAATATTTCTGTCTTCGTCACGCCGGCTGCGTTTCTGCAGGATACAGTGACTCCCTTCGGCATGTACATGTCTGATTAACTCTTATATTCTGGCTCTCAGTGTGGCAGGATCATATTTCTACACCTCAATGATGCTCTCGTACTGTCAACCTACCTAAACCACAATTCCTAGATGAAGACCGAGTTCCCTCGTCTTAAGGTGTTTAGATTTTTAGGATTTAAAAAAAAAAACCTCTGTGGTCGCAGCGCTTACAAATGAACTCGGTCCATCTTATAACTTGCTGCTTACTACATTTACTAAATACCTTATAAACTAGGAGTAGATTAAAGAGAATATCCGATGGAGCTCTTCTGTGTTTAAAGGTGCGTCAAATAGTAACTTTAATAATATGCAAAAGTTAAGAAGTCTGGCTGTCTGGGATAGGAACAAAAAAACTTTATTTATATTTAAAAATTGTCACCTTTCGTGTGTGTGTGTGTGTGTGTGTGTGCACGCAGCTGTACAGAATGAGAGAGATCGTATCAGCTCCAGAAGAAGCGTACCTGACTCGCATGACCTTCCACCCATAACTATATTAGCACAGGCAGAGTCACTTTCACAACAGGTGAGCTTTTAACTCTACTGAGCCCAACTCATGTTTACGTACTTTCTAAAGTCATGATCCGGCTTTCACGCGCCTGTATGAAATAAATCCTCCAGAGGTGACCGGAACCGCCTCACCTGACCACTAATCCACCTTAAGAACAATAGTTCACTCCGAAAGCCATCAACCTTTGTGGAATTAGCGCTTGGCGATAAACAGGAAGTGAAACGATCACGTGTAGAGCTCCTGCACGACGCCAAATTTCACCAGGAAAATCATTTTGCTTTATACACCCTCGGCTGATCCCGGAAACTTATTCCTCACTTATAATCTACTGTAAAGGTTTTCTAATAGACTACGTAGCTCCACGTTAAACGATGGTGTGTGGATGTGACGTGTCCACTCATTTCAGGCCGTTGAGCTATTTCAGACTAATGTAAAGACGGAACAAACCCGCTCTAGAACCCGCGTCCTGGTGAATGAAGCTCATCGGCGTCTCCGATCATTCACATCACCACTCGGGAGGTTTTTACTCTGCAGGGCAACAGCTTGTGATGTTATAAATGCTTCTGATGTGCAAACTTCCACTCTGTGTAGATCAGCGCCAGTCCGACCTGCTCGGTGAAGAAACCGGCCTCCATACTGGACGTGTGTGAGTCCATAAAGCAGCAGCTGCTTGTTCTGGTAGAATGGGCTAAATATATCCCGGCCTTCGGTGAACTGCCTCTTGATGACCAGGTAATGGCCGTTCGAAAGCCGAGCCGCCGGCGCTAATTGGCTTAAATTGCAGAGGCGCTTCAGGCTCAATATTTGCTATTCACACGACTCGGCTCATCCTCACATTCAGTCTTTTAGGGGAGAATTTCTGATCCACTGTTGTATGGATTTAACATATGTACTGAAGCTCGAGCAGTTTTCTAACCGTCTGGATCCTGTAGGTCAGTTTATTACGCGCTCACGCTGGCGAACATCTCGTGCTCGGACTCGCCAAGAGGTCGATACCGTACAGAGACACGCTGCTGCTCGGTGACTATTGATTTTTTATCGAAATACTGATCAAGATCAAAAGCCTGAATATGTGCCGATAATCTGAAGCCTCGAGTACGTTTACATTTCTTTTTTTTTTTCAGGTAATGGCTGTATTATTCACAGAAACTGTCCTGAGCCTGAGATTAGCCGAGTGGCTAACCGTGTCCTGGATGAATTGGTCTTACCTTTCCAAGACCTCCAAATTGATGAAAGTGAATACGCAGCTTTAAAAGCCATCGTCTTCTTCGATCCTGGTATGTGTGTGTGTGTGTGTGTGTGTGTGTGTGTGTGTGTGTGTGTGTTTGTGTGTGTGTGTGTGTGTGTGTGTGTGATGTCACGATACCGGGTCACCTTACGATTACTATTTCATAAACAACGATGTCCTTTTATTTCTGAAGTAGTTGCAAACTAAACCAAAAATACCGGAGTCATGTTTTGTGTTAGAAGAGAACGTAGCACCATCGCCCCCTGCTGCTCATCTTAGAAGAATCGACGATCTTCATCCATGCCCCGAAGGAATTTGGGAAGACCTCCGGTCTCTCCGAACTCCTTTAAATCCTGTGTGTGATTTTAGATGCCAAGAGCTTGAGGGAGTCCTCGAGGATTAAGAGTCTGAGGTTCCAGGTTCAGGTGAATCTGGAGGACTACATTAACGACCGTCAGTATGACTGCCGGGGACGCTTCGGTGAGCTTCTGTTGCTGTTGCCCACGCTGCAGAGCATCACCTGGCAGATGATCGAGCAGCTTCAGTTCATCAAACTCTTTGGCCTGGCCAAGATCGATAACCTGCTGCATGAGATGCTGCTGGGAGGTGAGCCCGAGCATGACGTCTTAGTGTTAAACCAAGAGTTTATTGATGATATGGGCATCATGGGACCCCAGCAGGTAGTTTTAATGATCTAATATCCAGCATTGATTGCTTTGACAGGTCTGGCCACCGATCATTCTCACTTTCACACACACAGTCAGCCTCAGCTTGCACAGGATCCAGTCTCCGGTCACACCCTGGTCATCAGCGCCATCTCAGGGCCTGTACACGCACAACAGCTAGGTACCATCATCGCACGTCATGTGACCGCCATGTGAATCTTCTCGCCGTTACTAACCAGATAAGTTTGAAGCATTCTTTCTCGTTTTTCCAGCTTCTCCAGACGCCCGAATCGCATCTCCTGCTCAGATTCAGAGTCAGGACCCCCACGAAGCCTCCTCCAGTCCCATCATCTCCATGCCACCACGGCCCGGGTCCAGCAGAACCTCTCCTGAGCCACAGCATTCGGTTTTATAATGACTGTATAGGTTTGATTTTGTATTAGAATCTTCATGCTGTCTGGACCCTGAGCATTAATACATATTTTCCACAGACATTAAAGTTTTGTGTTTATGTATTTCAGAGACATTGCTTAAAAGTTTACAAGCTTGTGTAAGACACGTGTCGGTGATTTTTAATAATTCCTTCATATTGTGTAAATTAGTCATTTTAAAAGCATTTTAGGATTATGAGGGACATTCAGGGCTTATATACACACTATATGTCCCCGTGTACAGTATTTAAGTGTGCAGGATCCTATTTTTAAAGGTAAATGGGCTTATAGAGCGGACTTTAAGCATCTTTTCAAAACAAGAAGTTTATACGAGCATGCTCGAGTATTTTCACTCCTCTGAGATGAACTCAGAGACATTTGTATAGGATGTAGAAGTATGGTTGTAAAGAAAATGTATTTAAACTTAATGTATACTGCCTATAGTTTCTTTTTTTTTACATTTTAATAATCAAATCTCAAATAAATATCTTCTGCTCGGACGAATTCTTATTTTCTGTTTTAAAACGTATTTATGCATAAATTTCCATGTATTGAATGATTTCTGTCATGCTTTTTTTTAAACGGGAACATTTTAAGCCTCCATTGGCCGGGTCTCTGAGTACATATGAAGCTTCATTTAGGTTTGGTGTGTGTCCTTTCTCAGATTGAAGCGAATCCTGTCGCACCGAGAACTGAGGTGATTTAGTGAACGGCACCCATCGCTCTCACAGGGTGCATCTCTAACAGGAAGTTCACGTTAAGGTGGAGCGGGTGCCAGAGAGACGCCGCCATACCCTTCCAATCAGCTAGATAATGGAGACGAGGCTTGCGTGTGGGGTTAAACCTTAAAGCTTGACATGCAGAGATGTGAGCATTCAGTCCGGCCTAATGAAGAGCCGCCTGGTGCGGCGTGCTCATATTGCTCCACAAAACGTGGGATTAGTATTCCAGGCACACATCTCATTTGGAGCGTGCTGCTTCATGTGACGCTGTGGTTTTAAGTCCTGATAAGCTGCCTGTAAGCAAGGTGGAGTGGCCAGCATCAGCATATCTATTTTCTCCCCGTTTTGGCCGTCGGCGTCTGTCCTGATTTAATGTGAACTGTGATTCATGCGATCGAGGTGAATACAAAGATTTCTATTTCTCTTCAGTATTATGGCTTAAACGGGGAGCGTAGAGCTGAATGCTTCATGTTTAGCGTCCTTACAAGCAGCCGGGATTAAACCTAAATGTTCAAAGCTGAAGAAAGTCGGGTCAGTAAGAACGAACTCATCAATATTACTAAATAATAAATAAATCTCATCTGTCATGTTTCATTCACAGTCTCGACCATGTCCATGGTCTTGGAGGGACCTAGGATGGACCGGCACATAGTGGAAATGTGTATTGTGGTCGGAGTTCCAGATCTTTTTGAAGACAAACTAGACCATCTAGACTCTTCTCAGGACCAAGTCGTAAATCCAACATGTCATGGTGACCTTGGTGAAGGTCATTTACACTGTGATGACCGTATCACTGCAGAAAAGTAGATGAAGGTTTAGAAATAAAGTGTGTTACATCTTGCATCTTTTATCAAGGCAACACAAATCCACCTGCTGCACACATTTACAAGCCATGACTACAAAACAAAAGGCCACAGGAACTGACTGAAAGTTCCTTTAAGACGTTTTTTATCCAGCAACCTTTTTTATTTTAGTTCGTGTGGCTGCAGTGCTCTGATTTTGCCTGTAGGTGGCACTAGAGACTCACAGTGAGTGTAATTC
>JAYDZG010000024.1:7972518-7989990 GCA_034509265.1 Microcambeva bendego
CAGTGCTCTGATTCCGCCTGTAGGTGGCACTAGAGACTCACAGTGAGTGTAATTCTTGGTTCTCTCACATCTGTCTGAGCTTTTGTTTTGCGTCTGCACACAAATGTGAATCTTTATGGTAAAATAATCCTGTAGTCTCTATTAATTTAATGTTTTTTTTTACCCATTAACTTTTTCTTGAACTTATTTTGATGATGATCGGGGCCCGTCTGGATTCATATTCATTACTCCAATCATCACATCCTTAAGTCTTATTAGTTTCTTTAAATGACTTTATTAAACCCCTGCAGAAATAAAATAAAATGCGACTTAAGAGAACGAGGAATCGTGTGTCCCCTCCAGCACATTTTCTTTGACTTGTCTTGAGTTCAGGTCATTTTCTTTATAACCTCTGATCCTGATCAGGGTCTGTAGGGGTGCTGGAGTCTATCTCAGCTTCTCAATGCGCGCAAGGCACACAGTAACACCCTGGATGTGGCGCCGGTCCATCACAGGTACATACAGGACGATTCGGCGTCTCAGATCGACCTGGTAGCATGTCTTTGGACCGTAGGAGGAAACCGGAGCACCCGGAGGAAACCCACAGACACGAGGAGAACATGCAAACTCCGCACAGAAAGGACCGAGATCGGCCCACCGGGGGGATCGAACCCAGAACCTTCTCGCTTGTCTTATATGAGTAAAACCGTACGAACTTCGACAGAGAAGGAAGGAAATGTAGCTTCACCCACACCTCACGTCCACATTACATCCAGATGGGTGCAGATGAAAGAACTTGTAAAATGCATCGAGTTGAAATGAAACTGGTGCAGCCTGGAGTAATCTTATTCTATTAGATGTGTCACTCTCTTTGTGCTTTTTTTTTTACTGTAATATCCTTTAGGACTCGCGTGGAAGATTAGCACTTTCTGAGCTGTCTTCCACAATGACCTTCACTTATCAGCTCAGAAAGACCTTAATTATAACAAAGCCAAGCGTAGAAATGTACGTTTTAAATCATTATCAAATCCCAACAAACAATCAAACGTCTTTATGGCTTTTCTACTTGAAAATAGAGTAGTTGTCTATAAAAATCAGGAGATTATTATTTAATGTACAGACTTTGAAGGTCAGGCGAATGAATAAGAGCAATCTGGTGAAATTATTTGTTTCAGCCTCTGCCTGGTCCGTGTCTGCAGGTCATACAGTAGCTGTTTTAATAAGTTATATTTGTATATATGAGGAAGAGAATAGTAGAAAGAAAAGGAGAACACCGTGGTACCGGTACTGACCCCTTTAACTTGTTTATTAGTCTTCACTAACTGCTTTATCATGTTTCGGGTCAGTGTGTGCTTCCTCACACACACCTTAGAGCAGTTTTACTATATAAGCTCTGCAGGATAAAACCCCACAGACACTAGTGATGAGAACGGCCGCTCTCAGGTGTGCTGATATCGTAATTCTCTCGACCATGTATGCATGCATGACCCTCAACCCAAATAAATGTGTGGAACGCATCATCATTTAGAGAACGCCGGTCCGTTCGGTTCCTGACGTCCTAATAAGCGGTGATGCGGTGTGTGTGAACCGGAGTGTGCAGGTCTCGGCGTGGGAGAGAGCAGGGAGACTTTTAAGTGTGTTTGTGTATTCAGGATTCTGTCAGGCGTGTCTGTGGGACAGATCGTCCCTCGCTGTTCGAATGCTGCAGTTCGGGAGGTAAATAACCCACCTGACGCCGCGAGATTGGAGCCCAGCGTGGCTCCCTGATAAAGTCAAAGCCCGCTGTAACTTTTCCCCGCTGCATTTATTTCTGCCCCATATTTCAGCCCGGTGGAGATGGAACTGCCTCATTTGCCACCAATCATACTTCTGCTCACCTAGAGGATAATGAGTGGATATTGGTTATTCTGGACATGCATGGATGCCTGGGGTCATTCGACGCGGCGCTATGATGGCGTCGTAGGACCCGCACGGGTCTCGGTTTGTGTCTCATTCCAGTGGAACCTCGACTTACTCGGTTCTGAAGTTAAGTCAGAACGTTCGGAGGTTAAATCTGTATAAGAATGAATCAGTGTCAGGTCTCCCAGCTCCCCTCACCTCTCTAATCTCTTAAATACATTAAGACTAAGTATAATTTCCATTAAATCTAAAACGTTACAACAGAAATATACAATTACGTCCTCACAAGATATAAACTAAACACAACGCTCGATCACGTATTAGCCCCGGCGAGCTGCCCTGCTTTCTGACTGCCTACATGGGAAACAATCGACAGTGAGTACAGAGGAGTGCAGGATCGTGCACCTTTATAAAAATAAAACATCAAATATAGTTTAATTACATTTTTAAATAACTCCAGTGTATGCAGAACGTGTAGGGCGGAGATGGCTCCGTGGTTCAGGTCGTGCTGGGCCCCCGAGCGAGGCCCTTGAGCCTTAAATGCTGATGATGCACATGTAAAATGCCGTGTGTACGTTCTTGATCGGCACAGGGGGTCAGAATTCATGAAGTCGGGTTTCCGGCGTCACAACTCAGAAAGGCTTTCAAGTTACAAAACTTGACTAATGCATTCGAGCGAGGAAGCCCGGTTATTTATCTTGGCATGTTCGTGGTGACACCCCGGCACATTCTTTGTGTGTTTCGGGCCGCCTCTGCAGGAAGCTTTGTTGGCCGTGTCGTTTTCCTCCTCCTCCTCCTCCTCCTCCCGTTCTTTTCTCCCAGACATGCGTTCATCTTGCTGAGCTGTAAATTGAAAACACTGGCAGTGTTCCTCTCTCATCGCATACTTCAGAAATGGACTTCATTCGTACGCATGAACTTCCCCTCACCCCTTACGTGCGAGACACTCATCATCCGGCTCGGGCCTCCCAGGCCGCTCCATCATGACAATAGCGCAGAAGGAGAGAATGCCAAATGACACCGGTACCCTTCTACCATCCCAGATCTGATTAGGTGCCTCCATACAATCTAGCTCAACACAATGCGCTTTCATTACGCTGCAGATGTTGTCAGGTCTCGTCTTCTCCGTTTTTATGTCTCTCCGCCGTCTCTCTCTCTCGCTTTCTCTTTTTAACAAGTTTTCATCTCCAAACTCTGATCAGCTCCACACTTTCATCAGTCTAATGCATCCGTCTGTCTCGGGCTCTCGTCCGTGGGACCTGCTCCTTAATCTCATTTCCTTAACCTCGTCCAATTTTGCTCTCCGTGCATGATGAAGCTCCAGGCCGATTCTTCTCCATATAGTAAATCATTTGTGCTTATGTGCGTGTTACAGACGGGACCTGATTGGGGCCTCGGTTACGTCTCGGGGTGATATGACCATATCCGTGCCCTTGTCCTCCACTCGTGGTTGGACATAAATCATATTTAAATGTCACCTTGTTTTGGTTAAAAGTTTATAATAAGGATTATTTTATCTCCAAGGAAACTTCAATCAGAAATAAACTCGTTAAACTACACGGCTCAATTAGTTCACCTGCACTGGTTTGCACACCTTTTAATGGGCTTTTAAATGCATGGTCTTATTCACTCTCTCTGTCTTCCTGCTATTGAGAGGATTGAGAAGATGAATTTGTTTGGTCTCGCTGGCTTTGTTCTGGTTACTCGGGCTTACTTCAATCCCCCAAAACCTTTCCTAGAAGTCAAAGTGACCGTAGGGTCCAGTACAAGTCAATGTATACGTTTATATTTTTTGTATTTCATGCCTACAGTAAAAGTGAATTAGAAAATACATGCACAAACTATAACCTCGGCTCTAATCATTCTTATATGTTCTATTATATGTCGTCTTTAATTTCCCTGTAAGCAGCAGAAGTTATTGTAGCTCTGTCATTATCTAACCCCGTCATGGTTTAAAAAATACGTTAATATCCAGGTTTAGAAGATTGTAGACACGAACCACGTGATTCAGTACATTTGATTATTACCTTTTTCACTAATTTAACCACATATGAACCTCTTGCTTGTGTTACAGGTCAAACCGACCCGTCTTGGGGTTTCAGAATTTAATGATTAAGACTCTTTACTGAACCATGATCCGGGAGAGCTAGGAAACCAAATTGAACCACATACTGACTGGAATGATAACTGAGTTATTAATGAGATAAATAATGACCATCGGGAAGGTTTGTGTCTCTTTATTCGTGAAGTTTGTACTGTTCCGTGAGAGTGAAGAATTTAAAACAGACAATCTCCACCACTGCTCCAATATAAGTGTAATAATCACCTCCTCATAGACCCCGTCATCGACTCAGACTGGTATAAAAGCACATTTAAGGTGATCTGAATTGATTTCAGGTCCTGACGTTTGACCTGGTCGACACCTTGGCAGATCCTGAAGTGACGCTCAAGGTTTCCCCCTCAGTCACTCGAGATCTTCCAGGCTCGCTTCTCGAGGTCATCATGTACAATAACATTTACAAAGTCCGTTTGGTCACGTGACTGCACGTCCATGACCTTTATCAGGACGTGCTCCGTCTGCCCTGGACTAACAGCCATCTACGTTCATCACGGTGGGTGTCATGATATCTTCAGAGAGCTATTTAAAAGCGTTTTGCTATTACAGAGACCATGCTACGTTCATTTTAAACAAGCTCAATCCGAAGTTTACATTTAATCTCTCATTTCCACACACACACCTGTGTAGACCTTCTGTCTCGTACAGGTAAGGTAAAGGAGTTTGAAGCATCTACACGTCTATACATTTTGTGCTGATGATAAAAGCTGATAAGATGTATAGTTCTTTTTTTTTGCTTTGTTCTGATAAACATCTGCAGAGTTTATTTTCTTGTATTAATAAGAAAATGCTTCTTCATCCAAGATTTGCAGAGTTCAGCATTTAATTATCATCAATTTCGTGTCAATTTAAGAATAAGATTTAGGTTCACATGTGTCCTGAACATCCTCACTGCCCACATCACTTCATGAGCATATACATTCAGGAGCGTGAACTTAATCCATCAGTGATGGAGAAGGAACACGCCGGGAGATTTATTAACTCACTTTATATGGAGCTTTTGCTAATACTGATCTTGATCTGATTATTGTAAAAGCATATGCTCTCTTAGAGCTGGTTAAAGATAATAAAACGAACCACTAACCATCCATGCACAGCTTCATTTTTGCATTAAGATAAAAGTCTTTGCAAAGTATGTGTGTCGTAACACTGACAGGTGATGTACTGTATATAACGGCTTATGTACTGCATATATAGGGACCTTAATCATATGACATGATGCTGACATTGCAAACAATGCATTTGGATGGTAAAGTTATAACTAGTGAACAGTGCAATAATTATTTATGCAGATTACAGTAGAACAACTGCACATGTTAATACAGATTCACATTGCTGTCATTAACTCTCTTAGTGTTTTCACTATTCTGTTGTTTTGTGTGTGTTTTAGGGAAGCGTTATGGTGTAATAGCGTGTGTGTGTGTGTGTGATGGTAAAGCGGTATGTGGAAAGAATTTGGTGTGTGTGTGTGGGGGGGTGGTCTCTGAGCCTGTAGTGTGTGAAGGGTAGGGTGAATTAATCATCATGGTGTGTGTGTGTGTGTGTGTGTGTGTGTGTGCGTGGGGTGGGGGGGTGTTTGGAAAGGGGCCGGCTGGCAGGAGGTCACCGAATGGCTCCCGAAAATCATCGTGGGTCACACATCTCGGGGGCCACGGCTGTGTACACACACCCCACACTCTCCACACACACCCCACCGTCTTATCCCCCTTCTGCTGTAGCGGTCCAAGAGGAAGCGAGCTCGAGCTCACACACACACTCACTCACGGTCACACACCCAGTGAATATGGCGGTTGAGAGGACCGAAACACTGGTAAATATATTTCTGAACGTCTTGTCATTCGTCCATCGCATGAATCTTCTCATCGCCGTCGTGGTCACCGTGCGAGTGAATCTTTTCATCTGCTCTTCATTCTTCCATCCAGGGCATCTTCACTCGTGTGTGTGTGTGTGTGTGTGTGTGTGAGAGAGAGACAGAGAGAGACATGACTGGCTTAGTAATTTCCACGCACTTGTAATTCTGTTCTGTTCCTGATGAGGGACGTCCTGTTCTAGCTCACCAGTGGGGTGGGGTGCTAAGGTTAAGGCTGTTGTAATATACAGAAGTCTGAGCAGCTCTAAAGAGACGCCCCAATATCACCCTCAGCTTAATTCTGCCTCCTTAAGTCTCTCTCTCTCTCTCTCCTTTATAAGTGTGAGTGTGTCGGCAGGCTGACGTTTTAAGGTGTGCAAATTTACTCCAGGCCGGTCTGGGCTTTTTCTTTATATCAATTGAGGAGATCCATCATCTTTAATCACACGGGGGTAGGATTGCTTCATCACGCACGGCTATTGGTCAGGAGGAGCCGGGGCAAGCATTTGCATGATGGGAAGAGTGATGCCCCAGACAAATGCAGTCCGGTGGTCATTAAGTGAGGCAATTTGGAGTCGAGGCTCCGTCGCTGAGATGACGTGCATTTGGGGAGGTGATGGGTTTAAATCTCCAGCAGAGGCTTTTTTTTTTGTTCCAGTGGCTCTGCATAGTAAAAAAAATCTTATTCTGATTTAACAAAGACACGACCAGCCCTGCTGATAGTACCGGTTCTGTAAGAATAACCAAGCAGCGTTTTAACATGGTGTTATATACCTGGTGCTGAATCAAGGCTGATGGAGATTATTTTATTGTTATGTACATATACACGCATTGCACACACACACACACATCGTTCAGAAATGTACAGGCTCGGGAATAAAATGTTAGAATATTAAATACTATGTGCTTTTTTTTTCTTTAAAAAAAAAAAAAAGAAACATCTGGTTTTGTTTTTGCATGAAACCAAAAATTTAAGAAGCCTCTTTGTTTAGCCATCGTGAGGAACATTTGCAAATGGGCTGAGTGAAAGCAGATGCTAAAAAATACACAAAATAACTATTTATTATCAGTGAGGAATGTGAACTACCATGCACGTGCTTGGCTCTTTAAAAATAGATCCTTCACCTGAAATAAGATACCTTGGCTTAGATGAAGACGTTACCCTTCCAAAAAAATAATAATAATAATGTGAGAATTGATAAAATCATGTTTAGAAATATACCGAATGTCAGCATCTTAATAAGCTGCGTTGTGTTTTGGATCATGTGTAAGATTTGTCGACCTCACTAAAATGATTGGTTAAGAAAATAAGTGATTTTAAAGCCCCTGTGTGCCTGTCTGTGGCTGGTGATGCCCAGCTGCACACAGTAACCCGAGACTCATAGGTAAAACGGAAAAAGATGATGATGATGATGTCTTGTGTGTTTCTCCGGATGACATGTGGTTAATGAAAACAGTGTGTGGCTTTCCTTTATACACATTAATAAAAGGTGCAGGCTACGTTTGCCCCCCTCTGTACCTCCTTTGTGTGTGTGTGTGTGTGTGTGTGTGTGTAAATATGGAAATTGAAAGCACCTAACTACGGGGGCTTAAGTGTAATCAAGAAGTCAGGGTGGAGGGACACATTTACACTCGTCTACTTTCTCTTGCGGATAATCCTTTGATTATTCTTAAAATATTACTACACCCATTGATTGGAAGACTGCTTCCATATGACACACACACGTATATATACGTCGTGCATCCTTAAATGTGCATGCCTGGGGTTTAAATGAAGTGCACTGATGGATAGTTGTGTGTTAACGTGTCTTGGTCCTGATGTGATTTTTTTTTTTTGTGGTTTATTTGTCTTCATGTGATTGTGAGTGAGCTGGAGAGGTGTATTACTCAGCATGCAGGTTCATTTGCATGTTCTCTTTGTGTGTTTGGCGTGTGTGATGTGATGGCGTTAGGTTGGAAGCCACCAGTAGGGGGCAGTGTTTGCACAGACATTCGTTCAGGCTGGACCTTCAGGTGTGAAATGGACTTCAATATAGGGAACAGTAAACAAAGCTTTGGTTTTTATCTGCCAAATCTAAGAGAAATAAATCTAATCTACGTTAATTTAGTAGCTATTGCATTATTGAGACGTTCTGTTAGATCTGAGGTTGTGAATATGTATTGTGGTGAGCGTTTATAGAATTAAATTTGATCAACATTCAGAAATGCATCCTCGACATGACCAGTATTAAACTTCTAACCTTTTTTTATTGTGTTACACGTTAAGAAATGTTTCAACACCAGAACCTATTTTCAAGAAAACATTAACAGCATTTCTACATAATATAAAAAAATGTTTAACCATAATAATCCCACGCTGTTCCAACTGCTCCAGACTCTTTACTTTAGCATTTAATGTTCTTAATATGGGATTAAAATCTTCTTTAATCTTTGCAGGAACATGTACAATTATTTTTGCAATCCCTAACTGCTTTTGAGTTTTTTTTTATTAGTTATCTGATCAACATGCAATTAGAAAGTAAAAAAAAGAAAGAAATAAAGGTGGGATTCTGTGGTCATCTTGGCTAATGAAAGTGGGAGATTAAGAGCGAGGAGGGTTTAAGGTGGATTAGTGGTCCGCATGCTGAGCCAAAACATCTGAGGGTCTTTTCAGCAACGGGCTAAATGAACACAGTTCATGACGGCTTTATTTGCATAAGACCAACAATACTTGGGCTAAACAGTGTGCTGATCTCTGGAGGCTTCCGAGTTGAATGTGTCCTGGTCCTCTGAAGGAAGGAACCGAAGGTCTCGGCGCTCTTTTTCTATTTGTAACCTTTTTAGGTTGTTTGAACTGAAAACAGCTGTGTTCCAACTGAGTCTGTAGACACACAGGAGGCTGAACACACACACACACACACCACACACACACACACACACCATTGAGACAGCTTCGGTTTATAGTGCCAAACAACAGTGAGTTAGGGGTTCGCTCTTTTTCTTTGGTTTGCTCTATAATTTCGATAATTTTGGTAAATAAAATCACACAAAAAATTATTCGCGTCGAATAATAATTCGCTTTGTTCACCACCGTGCCAAGTAACTAACATATATTACACAGAAGTCAGAACCACCTTAATAAAAAACACTTCACTTCTATGTGTGTGTTTAGGATTCGACTGCAAATCCAATTAAAACCCCAAATGATTGAATATTTTCCATGTGATCCTGCTCACGACAAATGCAAAACTAAATCATGAATTTATTTTCAATAGCACAGCCATGAGCTTTAATAATAAGAATGTTTTATCAGGGGTTTGACTGCTTTTCTGTCCCTGGTTGTCCTGGTTGAGCTCTTTAAATCCGCCGATAAGAGCCACCCTGATATTGAACACTGCAAATTGGAAGTGAAGATAGTCTTCCTTCAGACTTTATCTTAAAGCAGTAAAACAAGAAGCGGTGACTACAACTGCAGCTATTGATTTAGCAATTTCAGCAAATTAAGAACAAGACAGGAATGCCATTAAACCTCTCAGTAATTGCCATAGGTACTTTTTGGTGATGCCGAGGGTGACATTTAAATCGGACCCGTGTCCTGGTTAAGGCAAGCACCTGCCTGTCAGGCGTCCACTGATTATTCAGTCGAATGAAATAAACTGCCTGGACATAAATATGGATGCTCTGGGTCCTGAATAAGGACTGTAATACATCACTCTGAATACTGACTATATTGCTGATGTATAGCGCTGCCACCTCAAGCTAGCTCGTGTGTGTGGACGTGTAATACGGCTTGCATTTTATTTCTCTGTTTTTTTTTTATTTTATATCATAGGCAGGAGGTTCACGCCGTAATATCCAAAGAATCATTAAGGGATGAAGCGTCACACGAGTGATGAAGCGGCGACTTGTCGTCCTGTGAACAAGCTTAGCATAAATGTGATCGCATTCATGTGATAAACTTTCGTAATAAGGATTTTTAAAACGATTACATCTTATTGTTTCGTGTATGTCGTGACAAATGGCATCTTGACAGGGCGAACAGAAATGACTTCGAGTGATCTATCAAGTCTGACCACCTTGCTTTAATAAAATCCCCCCTACACACACACACACACACACACACACACACAGCTTAAACTAACACACTAACGCTGCGGTACGATATAAGCTTCAGCTCCTCCAGTCTGGCAGTATAAAGGAAGAACATCAAAAGAAAACAAAACGTTAAAGCCACCTTCTAATTCACTGAAGGATATTAGAGCGCCTAATTGGTACAAGTGCAAATGAGTCCTTGTGTGTGCTGAAGGTGCCAGTCTGAAGGGCGGGTGGGGAAGGCGGGCGAGCATGTGGGAGCATCACTCCAGCTAATTGCTTGATTTGCCCCTCGGAACTGATGGCTGCTAATTGTTAGGTGATTAACATGGAGTAGTAATTATGTCAGCCCAAGGGGGCGATTAATGTTTCAACATGTCATATTAGTGTTGTGTGAAGCCCCCACCACGCCCGTGGATCTGCAGACAGATGGCATATTGTCAACAGCGGCGGTTCTGTTTTCCTCGGGCTGAACGAAAGTGTGCCGGGGGAGCCGGCCTTTTGTTTCAGCGTCGTTAATAAGATGCTAATTGTCTGTAATTATTTACAACATTACACACTGAATAGAGACGTCAAGTGCCTGCGAGACGCATCTGGGATCTGCTCTCGGTGGATAACCTGGAATTTCTTCTGCTTATAGATTTGCTCTTTTTTTTTTTTTTTTAAATATAAATCCGAACATGGTTTAGTTTTTATTTTCTGCTAAACGAAGCTAACGCTGCTGTTTCATTCACGCTTTAACGAGGCTACGCCAGACTTTAAATATGATGCTCTGAGAACATTTAAGCACTCTCAGTTCTGGTTAATCTCGCATTATGGCTCCGTGATGTTTTTATGATCGTGATGGACTCGCGTTGGCTTCATTCTTAACTTCTGAATTCCCTTTGACCTCAAGAAGACCTGGTTCTAAGAACAATAATGTATTAAAGTCGTTATACATTATCATGATGTTTCTGGAACCTTTTACATATTCTATTAAGGATCATTTATTTGATTTGACTGATTGCCATTGTACTTTCCACAGACCTTGTCGTGATGCTCGGTGTTAAAGCTTTACAGTGTTTACGGCCGTTTTACTTTAACACACACACACACACACACACACACACACACGTTAATGTAAATGTGCCGAGACACTTTATACAGCAGCGGCGCTCCGGAGGTGCAGCAGCATTAAATGTTGTTGTTTGATGTCCGTTTCTATCCGTATAATCCCAAACTTTGGAAGACTGAATTGTAAATGTCATACAATAGGCTCTGCCTCCATATTCCAGGCTTTTTCAGTAGGTCACAGGCTGAAAGTCTTTTTCTTGAGTCAAAGGTGGAATTAATTTTGGCTGGCAGCGTCATGCTGTGGTCATTTTATAAGAAGAGATTTGTTGTTATCTTGATTTGGCCATAACGGCACCAAAATAACTAAACGCTCAGCACGCCGGCCTCCATTTGGGTTTAGATAAGAAAAGAGAAATCAAAATAAATGCAGGACACACTCGCCATCACAATGGGTGCAGCGAGGACGAGGAAGAAGGGAACCAGACTCAATCAAAACAAGAACGCGCTTAATCTTTAGCTTGGCTTGAATGGGTTATGCTGAGCATTAAACATTACATTTATTTTATAAGAGTCTATATTCATTTCATCTTATCTTCAATAAGGCATAAATGAACAATTCCTTAATCATACTGAATCGCCTGCATTAAATGATTTTAGCCCCAGTGTACAATATTTATAGTATTAAATAATATATATAAATACATACACATGCATGATGTTCATTTAACATGATGCAGTTTTTATTAATGCGATATAAAATTACAGCAGACACTGAGGAATAATCACGGAACATCATCTGGACACAGTTTTCCCCCCATTTTATTTATTCATCTTGTGACAGAAGGATCAGATAAATATTTTCTCATCAAAGCGAAGTAATTAAAAACGCCGTCGAAATTAAAATGAACATTTTCATGTACGAGAGATCTGAAAGCCATCAGGAATAATCACTGGTATTAATCAGCTGGAAATGTGGAATGTAGATTGTGGATTTCATTAAAAACAACGTGTGTGCTTGAGCCCTAACAGAAATGTAATATGCGGCCGTACTAAGAAGCTTACAGACACAGACCAGCACATTTAAGGGGGGAAATGAAAGCTGGGTAATGGTTATATTTTAGAGAGGAATAGAGAAATAATCTTTCAGTTTCAGTCTCGGTCGCTTTGCACATTTTAGTGCACCTGAATAAAAAGGTTTTAATTTCTTTTACACTTATTTCTGGGTGGATGAATTATTTTACACAATGAATCTTCATTCATGGATGACGTTAATGACATTTTGCATTCGTAGCATTAAAAACAATCCAGTGAAGGACAGATGAAAGCTGACGGTGACGGGGCTATGACTATTTATTTATTATCTTTATTAATTTGATATTTATTGTCTATGACCGGTTTGAATAAACCCCGTCTATACTCTTATAAATCCTTATTTGGATAGTGGTCGGACTCTTTTAGTTGCTTCACTCAGCAGCATCATGAGAATGATCATTTAACATTTTTACTGACAAAGGAAAATAATATTTCCGCAACATGACTTAAAGACGCTCTAAAAGAAAAGAGTTATTTTTATTTTAAAAGCTGAAATAACATTTACTTAAGAACGGTAACATTTTTATCTTTTGCGAGATTTGTCCTGGGGAGCAGTGAGAGGTTGGGTGCCTTGCTCAAGTCATGACAACTTTCTGATCTCTAACCACCAGCCGCCTGACAACACGGGGACTTGTTTAGCACCCATATAAACAACAATATATAATAAATAAAGCTTTTCTGGGATTTATTCTATAAGAAGAGAGCGATTCCTTCAGTTTATTCTTATGTGAGGACGTCAAAAGAGCCTTTCCACTATATCATGGTGTTATAGATTTTTTTTTTCTTTAACGTTGGGGCATCAGGACTGAAAGTGCTGGTCTCTTTGTTCAAAATTGGTTTCACACTCCTCTAACAGTTTGTTCAGCTAAATCTGGCCATGATGTATCATTATCGCATCTTTTGGAGGAAATCCATGAGATCAATACATTCTCTAGCTAGCGGGCTTTAGCTTGCTTACATGCTGAGCGCCTTGCTGCACCACAAGTCAAGAACATCGAGCCATGGGCGGTCGCCGCCTCGTTCTCTTCATTCAGAGGAAAATAAAAGCCGGGGATATCGGCAGATATCTTTCACAGCTCACGTGTTGAAGCCAAGAAACGAGAATCTCACTTGGATGGATGAAAAACAAAGCGATTCTTTAACTGCATGTTTAGACGAGTGCGTACGGAAGTTAGCTCGGGCTACGGTAGCGTTTCATTTGGAGCGCCGCGGTCTCGGGGAGAAGATCGATGGCTTAAACCCTTAAGACTTTGTTTTTGGTGTCTTCATTAATGTACCTCGGTCAGCCTGAGCCAAACGTTGAGCACTTCGCAAGTAATTATCGTCCGATAAACAGGTCAAGAGTGAGCGCCGCCGCAGCTGCTGCCATTCGTGGTGGCAGACACTTCAGTCCACTAAGCTTCAAGTATTGATTGGCCAGTCTGTGACATCTCCAAAGCCATGTCACCCAAGTGAAAGAAGACTCCAAATTGACCAGTAATAAAGTGTTGGAAGTTGCGGCCGCCTCCTCCTGGGACTTGTTCGTGTGGAGCAGAGGAGGCCCCTGCTCTCGCACCATCAATCCTCCCTGAAGGCTCAATATAGTGCTAAATTAGCCAAAGGGAGAGTGGAGAGTCCACCGGACATCTGTTACGGACCCTTGACACACTTTTGCACCCTGCTCTCTTATTTAAATGGATCTGGAAAACAGTCGGAGCCTGGAGGACTAAAATATCAGGATTTACAGCTGAGAAGAGCCAAGTTCACAGAATCTGTCTAGTCCTGAATGACAGACAGACAGACAGACAGACAGACAGACAGATAGATAGATATTATAAATATTATCTATCTATCTATCCGTCCCTCTATCCGTCCGTCTGTCTGTCTATCTATACATATATACATCTATCTGTCTATCTGTCTATCTGTCTATCTGTCTATCTATCTATCTATCTATCTATCTGTCTATCTGTCTGTCTGTCTGTCTGTCTGTCTGTCTATCTAGCTGTCTGTCTGTCTGTCTGTCTGTCTTTACAAATATCTATCTATCTGTCTATCCATCTATCCATCCGTCTATCTATCTATACAGATCATACATTTGGCCTAGTCATAGACCAATTGTTCACTGTATATAGTTTGTATGTAAAGATTTCACCTGATTAGCATTAATAAGAGAATCATTGTAATAGCCGAACCGTCTGCTCGTCCACGAGTTCATGCACATTAATCACAGTTTAACAAAGCGGCCCATTTCTGCTTTCAAACTTAATTCCATCATCTCCTAATTTCAGTGTCACCTCTGTGATCCTTGACAGATGGAGACTCTTACAAGACACGGATCATCCCCGAAACCCTTTTGGCTTCATTTTGTTTGCCTGATGTGTAAAGCGAGACCTTGAAGGCCACGACGTCTAAAAGCGATAGTTCTTTTTTTAAAGACTGAAGGTTTGGATTGGCGCGGTATGTGTACATGCAAAGTGGCAAAGCTGGAACGAGTAGAAAGTCTTTTATGGCCATACTGTCCTGTTCCCTTTACTCCGGTGAGAGAGAACTGTGAGCTCTTCCAGAACGCTGTACATTTCCACATGCGCCTTGTTTCCACCCACTGTGGGGAAGAAAGTACCAGTAATTGCCGTCTATTTCATGTTGATTCTGGTGCTTTCTCTGATTGTGCCGTCCTCCCTGTTCACGGGCCGGCGATCACGTAAGCGTCTTAGCTGACTCCATATCAAAGAGCAGCGAGCATGGACGCCGTCGGTGTAAAAGCGGAGAGAGGCATACAGCATGAATATTTAATCCTGGGTGACTGCTGCTGGACTTTTGCTTTGTCTTCTCTTGGATTATGCGTTTAAAGCTCCGAGAGATTAATGGAACTGCAAATAGAAGAGGGCTTTTCCTCTCGCTGGCTGCATCGCGGAGTCCAGAATTACCATACATATATCTATTTCCAAACACTGCAGCTTGTTTAGCATTTGAAGCGGCCAAAGGAATATGCTCAGAGATCAATGTGTTTTCATTTAGCATATGAGTTTTTTATTATTTCGCTCCTGCAAACGCATCCACCTCATTTTGTCCCCCCCCTAAAAAACGGCGTTTATTTTATTTTCCATCAAGTAGGATTTTATCTGGGCTCACAGCTGATTTAATTAGAAATCAGTAAAATAGCAGCTTGCATTTAAGGAGATGATGGCTCAGTTTCTACTCATTGATTTTGCATCATTGCTAAAGACATACCACGGTTCTACCCCTCACCGGGGGTCTATTGGGGGGGGAAAGGGGGTGAGGAAGTGATGATGTATTTAAATGATTTTCAAAAATCAATTTTAAGTCTGGCATTAAATAAAAAGCTTGAATATGTGACGTCATCAAGCTCCTGCTCGGCTTAAAACGAGCTTTCTCTTTATAAAGCAAATGCAAATGATATAATGGTGTCACACAATCGATTAATAAATTATGATATCGTTGATGCTAGATTAAAAAACATATATAAATAATTCATCGTCTGTTTCACCGCTGCTTTATCCTAGTAGATGTAAAGAGTAAAGAATATCTAGATGAAATATATCAATTCCATATAAACTGCCATCATGGCCAGGTCAGACCTCACAGGTTCATCACAAGAGCCGACACGTAAAGAAGTTTCCTAAAATGCCACCGGGGGACCTTTAAGTAACTCTTTTGGGCCAACACCGGTACCATGAGGACCAGGACTACTGGAACAATGTGTTATTTCTGAAGCTTTAGGGCTGGAAATGTCGAAGGTTTGGCTTTATTGCTGCAGCAGGTCCTGGCAGGTTCACATCATCTTATATCAGAACTATAAGCAACAGTTGTTACCACGTTCTCTCAGTTCTATCAGTGTTTGGTTTATCTGGGACTCTAATGTCATGTTTTACACATTTATGACAGGAAACGCTTCTACATCACAATTGTGGATCTCTAGTTCTCTCACACACACACGGGGTGAATTATTTAACAATATCATATACACTACTTAACATTATTGTGCCACTAACATTCACTAAACACTATAAGCACTTAGGTTAGATTAGCTCCATGTTAATGAGACCGTGACTAAGCTTTTATAGAACAATGCTGAAGTTTTGCAGAAGTCTCCAGTCTCGCGTTTCTCCTCAGAGAGAGACTTGAGGATGAGAAGGATGAGAAATGCCTCAGAAAGGGTCATATAAGTTTGATTTTTCTTAAGTTGATTAAGTGGGCATGACATTGAGTTTTTTTACTGAGTAAGGTGCTTTTAAAGCATCGTTTTGTTCATTTGTCATTACTTAATCATCACTTGGGTCGTGCTGGACATGATGCCACTTGTAAACAAGGCAGAGAAGAAGACTCCAAGTATTAAACAATTAATACTAAAAGCAATTCAGTATTAAACCCCTGACACCAGGGAATATGCATAAGGTGTGTTTTAAAACAGTTCTGAAGGTAAATATCATTACATTATGATTTATAGATGCATATTAGTAACGTTGACCACCATGCTCCTGTTCTCAGGTGTAGTTCGTGGGTTCCTTGAGATGGATTCGTGTCTTTTATCCAGGTGGTTTTTGCTTCTGACCCTGACCGTGTGAATGAATTCACTTCGGTGCAGAATTTTGGGTTGATATGATATAAAATCTGATCTCGGCTCCGTCTGGAAGCGGGCAGCGTTCCCGAGAAGCTCTGCCACGTTCTCGAGTAGCTTAGCATCGTGAAGGTGAACAATGTAATACTACATAATCCAGCCGTCTATAAAATCCATGGATGCCGTAAAGACATTAGCCTCGGAGCGCTCGTGCTGCAGGGCCGGCACCTCGAGGAAAAAAAAAAGGTCTTGTTTTGGCAAATTTGCGAGTATTGCCACCATTACGCTGATCAATACCCACATGTCCGTGTATCGATCCCGGTGTCTGTGAGGGAACTTGAGGGAATGGATCTGTTTGGGTTTTCATTTAGACCACACATAGAGATCAGGGGAGAGCAGTACTAAAGAGACAAGTAAAAGCCTTTCACTCCAACACTCGTGCGTTCGCTTGAGTACGAGCGCGGTGATAATTGGAGCGTTTAACACCGGACGTGTCTGGTTCTATCATCCGTACTTAATATTGTTAAATGCCTGTAATGTGTGACAGTCCTGGAGATAACAACATCCGGTGTATCCTGCGCCTACTGTGCATGTTTTTTTTAAATGGGCGCCTATTTGTGACAGACGATTTGATTGCACTCGAGACGACGGCGAGCGTCATTACGGCTCTGCAAATGTACAAACACTGTGTAAACGCTCATTGCATTCTAATTCCTGATAATTACTAAAATGTCAGCTGGAGCATATTCCGTTCCTCTGATCCAGAGTGAATTAGATTGTGTGTGTGTGTGTGTGTGTGTGTGTGTGTGTGTGTGTGTGTGTGTGTGTGTGCGCGCTCCTCCACACCCTCCT
>JAYDZG010000024.1:7990090-8001785 GCA_034509265.1 Microcambeva bendego
GAGTGTGTGTGTGTGTGTGTGTGTGTGTGTGTGTGTGTGTGTGTGTGTGTGTGTGCGCGCTCCTCCACCCCCTCCTTCGACCCCCTGGCGGGCCTTGAGCTTCCTCATTAATCTCGGCACGACAGCCCTTGACCACTTGACATTACGTGTGACTTCCGCTGAACATGGCTTCTGGACAAAATCACCCACGGTGCCAGTGCCATCCAGACGATGATGGGACTTCCCTCAAGTTTTTAAACTGGCTTAGGTGTCCTAAATTGGTGACACTTTGAAGTGGATCTCTGTTAAATTGACTGATCTTATTACTATTCTAGGTGTCGCTTTAAGCTCTCGTGGACCCGATCTAAAAGGTCCAATTAAAATCGTACTATAGAGATTTTATTTCTCCCCCTTACTTTACACACACAGCAATTAAATGTTCGATGTGCAGCATGTAAACACACACACACACACACACACACACACACACACACATGCACGTTTCACTGGTCGTACTGGTCACCAAACAGGATCTGCATGTTATCGCGCTAAACTCCGCTTTTATTCGAGCTTAATAGCATCACAAAGACATTCCGAGGTTTAACCAGCTCGGTTACTATGGCAACAGTCCAACGCTAATCCGTTCTAGGCTAGCTTAAATTGGCTTGTGACGTTCGTGTCGCTAACGAAATCTAGTTGAATAAATTTATCGAATGACGGCGGTCGACGAGGCTTCAGTGCAACTGCGACTGTATTCATCACCGATGAACCGTAGTAAAGCAAGAGTACACGTCGTGAATATTTTACAGTATATGACATGATATAACAATGTTCCTGGCCTCACACACCACAGACATTTATATCATAAATTCTTCCAGTCGATCACAGAATAAAATGTAAAACAGTATTTGTGAATAATTAGGAATTAATTCTTACCCGTCACACCAGAGTTCATTTCTCATTCTGACTTTGTCGTGATATAAATGTGATTGTTTATTTCAAAGCTTTGATTGGTAGGTTTTATAATATAATATATATATTACATTATTATACAGGTCCGTGTGTGTCGTTTGTGTGTAGCTGTGTTTAAATTTTTACCAACATTACCACAGAGCAGCTTAAACCAACCTTTCTTCATGCTTGATCCTCGCTTGGTTCTTGCCTCAGAGCCTCGCCGGCCTCCGTTCTCCCCGATGTTTTAATCATGATGCGTCTTGTTTGTAATTATAAGCACAGCAGAAACACACATATCAAAGGTGTTTGATGGAATTCAAGCCTATGGGTATCTTTCTCTTGCTTTGAAAGTGGCCACCGTCGACATCAAACGCAGGCCCTCTTTTTGAGGTGTCCGTGATGCCGTGTTTGCATATACCTCAAAGAAGCCTCTGGCTCTAAACACCAAGGTCAACATTTGTTGTCAGCAGAGAACCCTGGTCTCCAAGTCTGGAGGAGAAAAGAAAGCGGTGCGCTCATCTGCCCGTCCTCACTTTAAAAGCAGACATTAAAAACGCACCGAACATCAGAAGAGTGTAACCTTACAGCATTAATGGCTTTAGAAGCTTTTCAAGTAGTAAACTAATCAAAGTACTTCAAAAGAGTAGTTTGCTCTGGAAAACCCCACACACACAACCAAAATTTCATTTAGTTCGCCACTCTGCACTTGCATTTGCTAATGCCCATCAGCCTGTTGAAGAGGTCGACTCGAAAGCGTTCTCTAATTGTTTCATCTAAAAGTTTCCTGTAAAAAAGCGCCCTTAATATTATGATTTTTTTTATATCCGGTCACAGAATGAAATTTCTGTTTGGACCGGAGTTGCAATTTGCAGGAATTTATTGTTTCTCTACTCTAATGTCAAAATATTGAGTGTGCAGGATTAACAGCGAGAGCAAATTTACTGACCGTGTGTGACCGCAATGCAGTTCACGAGCTTAATATCGTTTAATTTATCTGTTAATAAAAGCGACTATCAAACCCACCAATGCAAAGATCAATCTGTAACCAGTCTCTCGCCCGGGCATCAGTTAGAGGTTTGGTGCCTTGCTCTTCAGTCACCACCAGGTCACGGCAACAGCATGTAAAATAGATAAACTATATATATATATATATAATCAACCTCATTTTTACAGCACTTGTAAGTGATGCATATGCAGATTGAGTCTGGCAGCGACTTTATGTTTCTTTTGTAAAAATCCTCCATCACACATAAAGACACGCTGCACTCGGGTGGAACGAGATTCACTCCAAACGTACTTCACAGCTATAAAGGATTTTTCCCCATGAACGAGCAAAGATCAAAGCAATTCTGCATTTCTTATAGTGCCACGTATCCTGGAGCTATGAAGCATGAATCCAGAACAGATCTCGCTGCTTCTACAAGGTATAGCTTTAATTTCGGTGTCTGCTTTTCACCGAGCGCTCGTCCTTCTCCACACACACACACACACACACACACACACACACACACACACACACATACACACACACACAGAAAGAAAATCTTCTGTGCAGCCTTGTTTGCCGTCACGATACAGAATGTGCCACCTGCTCCGTACCCGGCTGAAAATCAAAATCAAATAGAATAGTCCGTGGTTAATAATCCTCTGTAATAGTTCAACCATCAGGTTTAATCTTCGGATGCATTTTAAATCTAAGCTGTAATGTCTTAACTCTTCAACAAGGTCAAATATCTTAACAAATAAAGCCTAAGCTTTGTTGTATATGAAAGAATTACATGATTAATATTGAAGAAATAATCAAATACTTTCAGGTCCATCAAATTTGTTCCTGATGAGGATTACTCTGGCCTACTTCTCCACCAGACAAACAAATTTACACCGCTTAAAATAAACCCGTTATGCTTTTCTTAATAAAATTAGGACATCTTGTATGACATAGAGACGCAGATTCCTCAAACGAAACATCTTATCGTTTCTTTATTAAATGTGTAAACTGTCTGAAGCATTTTTATTTCAGATGTTTAATAGTTGTAATATTAAATCTACATGGAACGTTTGATGGGAATCCTTTCAGCCGGTTAGGCGTCGCCACAGCGAATCGTGATCCGTATTATTGATTTTTAGTTCTACACCGGATGCCCTTGCTGACACATCTTCTTATTTATATGGGCTTGGCACTACAACACACTGGTCTGTGTATTCTAGTGGTTCTGGGGTGGCGCCCAGCAGTGCGATGATCCGAACCGTGGAGTTCGGACTCTCGACTCGGGTGTGCTAGTGGAAAAACACATGAGACATGTTCTAAGATCTTAGAACCTCGGACTGCAGGAACGTCAGAGAGGAATTTCCTTCTAACTGAGGTTCTGTGGGTGTGATAGTTTTACCATGTTAAAGCAAAGCAGGGCTGAGAACAGGATCCTGTTGTTAAGCATCGCAGGCCCGCTGGTGCCTATATAAACTTCATCCAGCTTTTACTTCTCTTTGAGTCCGTGATGCTGCACGATGGACCGACGATGTCCACTGTAGGATGTATTCCCACCTCGGTCCTGATGTTTGCAGAACCCAGCGCAGGTTAAACAGAGAGAAGCGATACTGAAGATAAATGAAACACTTCTTGTTCTTCTCTCTGTGATTTCAGTGAATTAAAGAAGCAGCTGGGTCGGTTCTTAATTCTTTAAAGACTCCACCGGACACCTGACAGGTAAGAGAATCCCTTAACACTTAAACCCGAGATCGGTCATCTCACACCTAACGTTTCCATATTTATGACCGTCCATGATGATATATCTTATTTACACTTCGTTTATAAACTGCATAGCAGAGTAATGAAAACCCGCCTTGTTTGAATTGTTGTTATTTTATCACCCAATGGCACGTCGGTGGTGATTTACCGAGGTTTATAAGCGGCTCCGGTGGCATTTCACCGTTGTTATTCCATGTGTGTTAGGAGTGTATACACGAGCTGAAGGAAATGTGTGAGGGACTGGTGAACGAGATCCGAACGAGCTTGAGGAATGGAAGGAATCATCGTCTCCGTCCTCACTCGTCTCTAATGAGCGTTTATGTGCTAACGACATCGTGAATAAAGTCCCGAGACGCCATACTTCATCGACACCAGCCTATTTTAGACCATTTCCTTATTTATATTTCCTCTTTCGGTCATTTGTTAGTGTGGATTTGATCGTATCGCATGACAGAATATCTAAAGTTTAGCAGTAATATGCTCACACTTCGGCGTGTGAAGGTGAGCAATACCTCGCCGAGATTGAGCCAAATTGACTTTGATGTCTGCTGGAATTACATATATTGCAAAATGCAAATGTTTCTCTACAAGTACGTATTCGGCATAATTGCAGATGTTTAAAAATGCATTGGGTTCGGCGAGATCGCCCATCGTTTTGTGATCTGTCGCACCTCATTCGCCGGTTAAAACATATCTGCGCCTGACATTCGTGGACTCCATTAAAAGACCTTTGATTACTCTGGAAAAAAAAAAAAAAAGCCCCGACAGGTTTAAATATTTGCTTTTGATGGTGGAGTTTAGATCGTGGGTGCTGAAGTGCTCACTTAGGAAATGTCTGCTTGTGTTATGATGGATATTAGGATTGTTCATTGTGACGCGTAATACTTTAGTGTGTTAGAGGAGCCTCGATTCATAATTTATCCTAATTATGAACACATACATGCATTATAGATACATATCTACCCGACGGCGTGACGGCTGTGTGACTTGGGTACCGGACTGGTTATCAGAAGGTCGCCGGTTCCAGCCTCACCACCGCCGACCCCAAAGCGAGGCCCGTAACTACTCAAAATAATAATAATGATTGTAAGTCGCTTTGTGTGTGCTAATGTAAATCCAGTTAACGTATGTACCGTAGGCTGGGTATTTTAAACATGATGGGAATAATGTAAACATCTAGACTTCCATATGTTGTGATATATACTTTGATTGAATTGCACACGTTAGTATTTGTGCTATTAAGATCTGCATCGTAAAGGTAACCGCGGTTTACCTGAATGGGAATAAACGTGAAGAGACGCGGTGACGACGAGGCGCAGTGATGACTTTGCTCTTTAAGCACAGCGATGATGAATCCAGACTGAAACAGCACTTATCTCCATTCCAATCAAGGTATTCTGACATTCCCGGCTCTCAGACAATGGCAGGCAAAACATTTGCTCTGATTGACTCATTATTCGGGGCTGGAGCGGCGCTCGGCTTCGACGTTTTCGCCATGTACACTAGATCTGCAGCTCTCAATCATGGAAGTAGGCCAATTGATGTGAATCTTAACATCTGCCAATCACGCAGCCCTAATGAGTCTCTCTCGAACTTGATGTTTGTCAGACGGGGGTCCCCGGCGAGTTGTAGGAAATTACTACTTTACAAATCTTTCCTCAGGAGAGATTACACAGGTCAGATAGAGGAACTGCTCTCGCTTCTCTCATCAGAACAATACCATTAAACATGACACAGTCCCGTGACCGAGGGAGGCACGTGCACATCTTTATGGGAGACGAATTATCGTAATGCAGCATTGCAAAATAGGCCAGAACATTGAAAGCTTTACAAACATACTGGGGATCACTAGTCTAATTTATTTTAAAGACAACGTCACTAATGATGCCACTTGTACATGGTTCCAGAAGAAAACAGCTCCTGAAGCTTAGCAGCTGTGTGAACATTTTAACGCGTGCACCAATAACATGTTTGTATATCTGTGATAAACTCTGTATTGAAACTTCGCCTTGTCGACTACAATATTAAGACTTTATATTTAAAAGAGATACAAGCGAGGCCCCGTGCAATGCTCTCTTTAGATGCTTGATTATGGTAAAGGAACCGCCTCAGCAATAACGTTTACGGGTTAATGTAATGCGCCTTCATCTGTACACGGAATGAGTTCACAGCACTTTCAGTCGATGATGAGGGCTAACGTAATTAGGGCCTTATAGTTTTCATATGATTTAAGATTTGTGCGGTTGAGGCTTTTTGTCTTGGAAGGAATTGTGGTATATTCTCAATAGCTCCTCTAAATGAATGTCAACATGTTTTACTTCGGCTGCAGCCGATCGATACTTCATTAGGCTGAATTGTCTTGTGTCCATGCAACCTTGAAGCTGTGGCTTAATTACCTCCAGCATTATGCAGGAGTCTGTGTGTGTGTGTGTGTGTGTGTGTGTGTGTGTGTGTGTGTGTGTGATCTCAGCTGCGTCCCCCTGCAACAAAAGCCCCTCAGTGGCCTTAAGGTTGGGCTTGGGAAGGGGGGGGAGGAAGTGGAAGTGGAAGCTGAAGGAAAGCTGGACGAGCTGCCACTCTCTCAGCACTGGACGCTTTTATTCATTCCAAATGCTGAGCTGAAATGAGGAGAGATGAACATTTTAAAATGTCACCAGGCTCAGGGCTCCGATGCCCCGGCCGTGTGTGTTGTGTGGAGGGCAAATCTAATTCCACCTCAGTTCTCTGAGAGATTCAGAAGGAAGAAAGGCTCGGCGTAGATAAATTTCATTTCCACACACACACACACACACACACACACACACACATGGAGGACGGTTTGGCAAATCTGGATAATTTAGAATTAATGGACACCGAGGTAACATTCATCTGAGGCCAAGCTGGGGTGAGGGGAGCGCAACCAAATGGCAATCATGACAAATGACACCCGGCGTCTGAGGGCCACTTCTCCTCACTGGACTGATTTGTCATTTCTATATATTTATTTATTTATTTTTTTAAACCCCGAGTATCAAATCACACTGACACGCTGATATTTTCTCCTCCTGTCTGGCCCAGATGATTCATTGTACTCAGACCTTCTTCTTGAGGAACCCTATCATATTTCTTCCTCGATATGCATTTATTCGATTTAACCCCTTCCACTTTTATTTGGTTTACACATAAACACTCACATCTAGTTTACATTCACGGAGCCTTTATTGAATTGAATCCTCCATGATGGAGTTTTGAACGTGTAATGAGGCGCCTTATCGTACCAGATGCACGCCGGTGACGCCCCTGCACCTTTGAGGTTAAAAACGAAGAAAATATAACTAAAGAACTTTATTAAATAAGAAGTATCTTTTATAATCTATTTACGTTGACAGAGAGATTCCTTCTTTATCCATCTTTGTCCCCCAAAGACTCTCGGGAGCTTTTCTTGGATGCTGCCTTTGCACCAATTGATGATCATGATCACGTTTTGTGATCCCCTGTTTGAAATCACATTATTAATATTATTATTATTTTAGTTCCAATACATTTCTGATGTATTCCAGGCCTATCGAAGTGTATAGTAATAAAGGTGTATTAGCAAATTAGCCTGCAATGATATAGGAGTAAATGTAAGGAACACTAAACAGCTTTAACGTCCTTCGAGTCCAATTAGTGCGTAAGTCGCAGTTAAAGGATTTGTTTTAAAGAGCGAATGCAGCACGCTGTGCATCACTGACTGATGCTCAATATAGGAACGTGTAGCTGCTTTTAATTCTCTGGGAGGTGGTACATCTGACACCGAGTCTATCGCTTCTGTAGAAGGACGCGGACCTTTTGTTATCACTCGGTAGCTTTAGGAATATGCATAAGGGAAGATTAATGACGCATCCCCGCTGAGACTCTTCATATCTTCAGCGGACCCACGGTGGTTTTGAAGCGGGCTCATCGAGTGCAGATAAACCGCGCCTGGAAATATTAGCCTTGCTAAACAGGGGCTCATGATGTCTCTCTTTATCAGTGCCATCGGTCCAGGGTGGCATTTCAGCTAAACAGATGGCCATTGTCGTCCCTGTCATATGATGCTCGGTGCAATCTGGGTTTTAAATGACATTATGCAATTGGGCTTTTGTTGCATGTAATAAACATAAACTGTTCACATGTCATGTTAGCGTTTATGCAGAGAAGCCACCAGTAATACACACAAGGATTCAGACCTGAATACTCTGAGCATGATGCTACCTTCACAAGCATGTTGGTAAATATACTGAACACTGCAGCTGTATGTATGGAAGTAATATTTCAGTATTATTGTAGTGTTATACTACAGCATGGGTCTTAATTTTTATTCCTTAAAGCAAATAGTGGACAGTCATTTGTTAGAAATGTTAGCACTGCCGAGTGGTGTCTCTTGGGCCCTTGATCAAGGCCCTCGAATCTCAACTGCTGACATTTTGTTCAGTCACAATCGGGAGTTATATGGGATATTTACGTTTTCAGCATTTAGCAGACGCGGTAATCCTAAGCAAATTACATTTTTGACAGTAAACAGTTTAAGCAGTTAAGGGCCTCGCACAAGGGTCCAACAGTCACAAGTAACCTGGCAGTAGTGGGGCTCTGACCTGCAACCTTATGATTACTGGTCCAGTACCTTAAGCACTAGGCTTCAACTGCTTTGCTCCTACTTGCTGTAAAAGATGTACTGTAGTTGTAGTCTTTTCCAGATGCAAAATGAATCTCTGCAAAAATGTTTAGTGAATAAACCCGAAACATCAAAGCTTTTTATTTTCCTCTTTAGAAAGAGTTTTTTTTTTTTTTTTGCTTTCCACAGCTTATGCCAGGGTTCCTGTATTAACAAAACGTTCTGGTGTTGCAGCCCACACTTTTGCACCTGAATCTCTGAGTGGGCATGCAGTGGGATGGTAGTGGAGACGGGGTCAGCATCACGGGCTGATATTTCTGGGCCATTTTTAAACAAAATAGCGTTTATCTGTGGAGTAGGATGTGATGATCGTTGCTATTTTAAAGTGTGTGTGTGTGTGTGTGTGAGAGAGAGAGAGAGAGTAAATTAGCATTTTGTGAATGTATAGAGATCTGTTTAACCTTTGTCCATTGAGCTTCTAAATTGCTTAAAATGCCCATCAAATGTCGCCTCCAACACCAGAACACCAGCCGCGGACTGTTTACAGCTATAATGAAAGCCACGGTGGTTTCACTGCATTATCCTGCAGCGTACAGATGACACCCACTAAAGCAGGGGGGGGGGGGGGCCGATGAAACAAAACATGAAGACAAATAACTTCATAACAAGTAATATTCTCATTTAACAAATGAATTATAATGAATACATAAAATATGAATGAATACAGTCTGCGTTCGTACAGAGTAGAGAACTCGTATTAACAATAAATTAGTATATAAATGACATGACAATCCATGCACGTTGTGCACTAACATTACGAGTCTCAATATGCACAAGTGGAACCTTATTAAACGTACTCAGACTTAACACTCATGCATGGAGGGAAACAGCAAACCGTACTTTAATAATTAAAGTTAAATCAGAACGTCACGGGTTCAAGCCCCACCACCGCTGCCGGGCCCTTGAGCGAGGCTCTTGACGATGTAAATGATTTAGAACTACGGAAAACATTTTTTCATCCTGAGATTCACTCCGAAGTCTGATTTTGTGATGCTCCGTCACACCCAGACCTCCCGTCACAGATCACGTAGCACGTCGAGGACCAGGAACTCCAAACGTCACACGGGTCCCGTCCACAACCAGCCCAGAAGTGCCCGAGTGAAGGTGTAAGCTTCAAACGAGAACACGGCTCGCCGGCGTTCCCGAGGCGTCACGACCAATCTGCCGAAACGCCTCCGAGACGAGGGCAGAGATTCATGAATCTGCTTATGCTCACTGTAAACAACGGTGACGGCAGATCTCAGCCAATTCATCTCCGAGCAAAACATTCATCTGCGGAGGAGCGGCCGTTCCTCCGGCTTTTTAATATCACTTCTCTCCTCTCCGAGTAGACGTGAGCGATTTTCCTTCAGTCAGTCTCGAGGTAGACTCGAGGCCCTCGGATTAATCCGCCAGAAAGTTCCACTGATTGTTTCTAAACCGCCGTTTCCAAATTTCTCACTCAAAATGTTCTTAGGTAGCCGACCAAGGTGGGGGCTGACCTTGGCAGAGGGGTGTGTGTGTGTGTGTGTGTGTGTGTGTATCAGTGGCATCTCATGGGAGCTGAAGTGACTGACTGCTCTTGGCTGCATAGACTTGCACACACACCATCATTAATGCGTATTATTACTCCTCCAGTGTCAGTAGAGGAGACAAACAGTCACAGTGTGAATCTTCCCTCGTCCTCCTTCTCTCTCTCTCTCTCTTTCTTCCTCTTCCTTTCTCTCTCCTCACCCTGCCGAGCCAGCAAAATGCACCGGAGAATTATTCAGGATTCGGAATTTTCTGTCATCTCTGCCGCCGAGCGATAACAAAGCCACAAGCTAATATGGTCTGATTTGTTTGTCAGTCATTTTTCATGTGACCTTTCCTGGTATCATTAATACCGCTGGGGGAGGGATGGAGCGAGATGGGCGAGATGAGAGAGAGAGCAGAGCTGCCACAGGCTTTAACAAGGACTAGTGGTCAGATATAGCAATTTATGCTTTCATTCAACCGGGAGGCGGCTGGAGGAGAGCGAGTGTTATTAAAATCTGAAATTACTGGCTATGACCTGCCACCTGGAATTTGCAGCCGGCCGCTCTGAGATGAACTCTGTGTGGTTAAGCAAATTTCGGCCTAAATTATGGTGTCGGTAAAACGCCGCACCGCTGTCCTAATCTTCTCCTTGGGTGGGTTACTTACCCGAGGGGCGCACTGTTTAATGCATCGGGTGCAACGACTGATGCATGACCGATTACTCTGAGCAGCGGTGAGCTATTCTGTTTGCTTTCATGCAGGATTTTTATATTTATTTTTGCAGAGTTGTTATGAAACGACGATATCGGCACATGACCAACAAGATATGGTGCGGCGATGAACTAGAGTGTAGCCACACAGTCGATAAATAATAATGAAAGACATTGTGTTGGGGAGGGTTCGAGTGTGTAGCAATGTGTGGAGTTTGCATGTTCTCCCCGCGCTCTGGTTTCCTCCCTGATACTAAACTGTCCGTGAGAGTGTTCGATATAAACCCGTGCAGTGATGAATCCTGTCATGAATAAATATCCTGTGCCTGTCATGAATGTGACCGAAGTGTAGGGAGTGACGTTAAAATCCTAATAAAAAACAAAGTCTGCAAGTTGTCACCTAAAGGATGACCACACGTCTTAAATACTTCTCTGTTTATTAGCACCAGTCTGAAATGAAGGAATCAGACGTACCAGAGTCCATCAGTTCTCATTAGATCTCGTACCTTTCGGAGACAGAAATCCTGGGCCGGTCCTCTTTAGTGAAAACGGCCTGCTTCCCATCCGCCACAGTTGTCATGGTGACCAGGGTCAAGAAACCTGCCTCCTTCAAGCCTCCCTCGCTCACCCAGGGCTCGCTCATGTCACTTGTGAAACTATGAATTTTATATACAGGTCAGAAGATGCATATCTGAGGAATAAGCGGTGAATCGGACCATGATGAGCTCGTGCTCAGACGTCCTTGAAATTCACATTTTATCCTGAGAGACGGCTTGGTGCTCCCCGTGGTGGCTTTTAGGCACAATTAGTGTTTTCTGAGAGCAAAGAGAGGAACGACGAAGTAAGTGCAAGCGTGTGATGCATCCCAGTAATAAAGGACACTTGTGCTATTGTGCGAAAATTGTGCTTCTCCAAATTACTTTTTCAACGTACTCAAGGAAACACAGCAAAGCCAACAGTGGACATTTTTATTTCCTATTTAAATATATTTTATACTTTTATACTTCAGTGCTTAAAGCTTAGTGCACTGTACCTTTTAACCTACAATGTGAACTGCACAAGCTTATGTTTACAGGTATACGTGTGTGTGTGTGTGAGAGAGAGAGAGAGAGACTGTCCTTATTGTATTATATA
>JAYDZG010000024.1:8577140-8590138 GCA_034509265.1 Microcambeva bendego
CTTACAGTGGAGGATTTCCTGACTCGACAGGCCTGCGCAGACGGAGGAGCGGATCACCTGCGCAGGCCTGTCGAGTCCAGGTACTCGAATCAAGTGTCAGAACCTGCAGCCGGACCGACCGGGGCGGAGACAGAAGCGGGTCGCCGCCGCCGTCGCCGCCGCTGAAAGACGAGTCGTTTGACCGTGGGCTCAGGAATGGCGGGGCAGGGCGGGAGCTCATCTTTAAACACATACCGGCCGACACATCACACGTCTGACTAAACAGTGCGCCGCGGGGAGCCGCCCGCCTCCAAACCGGACCGCCAACACGGCCGCGCCAGCTGAGCCCGGGCTAAAAGAAAGCCGGACGAGCGGATTGGTCGAGGGCCGAGCTAAAATAAGACTCCGAGATCGGCGGGGTCTTCCGAACCGATACTCCGTTTGAACAGCAGAGGGCGCTGAACTCATAATAAAGCCCTTGTGGAGTTTCTACGTTATACTTTACGCACCACAGTGGGACCAGATTCATCATTCATCATCAAAGCCTTGGAGGAGACTGACTGAGCCTCCGGAGAGTTCTCAAGTCGATCTAAGCCTCGAACCTTACGCCCGGATTCCTGCAGTGCTACCGGGTTGCCAGATTACAGAGGTTCTCAGCCATAAAACCCTCTAATGATCCAGCGAAATGCATGAAAACACACCCAATCTGGCAACCCGGTACACGCACAGTGCACACGACGGCCGTCCGGTGATTTAATAAGCATCCATGTCATACCGCCATTGTACTGTACATTAGACTAGTAACATTAATTATTAGACTTAAATGTATAAATGATTAATGCGACGGTGTGTACTAAACATCCCGAAACGTTTAAATGTTCCATCAACATTATGTAATATAATTACAATTATTTATGAGATTTATTTCGCCCTTTTGCATCACGCAGGAGACACACAGCGCCCCCTTCTGTTAAAAAAAGGAACTCAGTAATGTTTACTCATTTTCATGAGTTACTTTTTAGGCTCGTGACTTTAAACGATCTTTTAGTACTCGCTGCACCTCTAATTATTTTCATAAGTGCTTCGGGTAACCAGAGCCGACCGGTCAGCGATGCAATAAAACCACAGAGCTCATTCTTCTACCCCGCGAGGCATCTTAATCCCGCCGGGCCATTAAAAACCCTGCAAATGAAAAGTATCTGGTGACGATTGTTTTGAAGAGCAGGAGGTGGAAGGTTTTATTTATTATTTTTCGTGGTGTGGGGGGGTCGGGAGGGGGCAGCTCTCCGCTCTAAATAGCCCGAGCCGCCCGGAGCCGAGTGTGTGATCTACGCCCGCTGTCGTCTCTCCGTCCTGCACATCCGAGCGCTGAACAACGCAGACATTAAAACCGCTAACACAGACACGCCGGTCGTAAACGCCCCCCACGAGCACATACTGCCGGCCTCCTGGAGCAAAAATACCCCAACAGTCGGCAAACAAACGCCGCTACCGAGGGGCACATTCCACCGCACCCGTCTAATGGAACCCGGGACCCAGCCGAGGGCTCGGGTGTCACGGCGAACCCCCCTCCGATTTAACAGAGCCGGGGTCCGAACGCCACACAAAAGATCACGGCATTCTCCGGCCTGCATGAACTCAGCAGCCCAGCACAGACGTATTAATCAGATCCTGTTCCCTCACGTGCGCCAGAAGGAGGATCAGGGCGGGGCCGCCGCCACAAATAACCCGGGGGGCGGAACAGTACACCGCTTTAAAAATATATTCGATTAATAAGTGCACCCTGAATATTCCCCGCTCATTATCAAGTCTGGTGTACGTCAGACTTAACAGTAATTAAAGTGCAGGATCAGGATGCAGTCTGAGCGGTTGAGGCTTAAGGGCCGTGCTCAAGGGCCCAACAGTGGAAACACGGCAGTGGTGAGGTTCGAACCGGCGTCCTTCGGATTCCGGGTCCTGCACCCTAACCACTAGGATACACATGTTAAGACTCCTACCCTTCACGCTCCGAGAAGACCAAGACCATCCCGGATTAAGCCACGATCTTGTATCGGCATGAACGGCACGATCATATCAGCCCCGCCCTCCAAACGAGCCCCGGTGCATTCTGGGACCTCGCGGTGCACTGCAAATTGATGGACTCGTCAGGCCGCTCTAAATAAAGCGAGACAGATTGACACTCCTGCGCTTCTTTGAGTCCAGTAATACCAGGAGAAGATCCCAGGGCCGAGCACACAATGATGAACCCGGGGGCGAGGGGTTTAGGAGGGGGGGGGGGGTGGAATCGGTGCTAACGCTTTATTCCGGGAAGGTTAAAAATGAAACTTGTGGTTCCGAGTAGGAGATTCGGGTGCGCCAGAGAGGCCGCCGTTACCTCCGAGTCGAAGGGGCGTTCGTACCTGGGCCGGGGTGAGGGGGGTCAGGATTTACGTGGTGTGGTAATGGGGATCATTTTCCTCGTACTTTAACACCCAGAGGGGCCACGGGACGAGACCAAGGCCAGAGCGGAGGTCAAGCTAACCGTCGACAGCTGAGCGGCACACGAACCGTAAAAGCTTCCTGCGTTTACCACCCCCCCCCCCCAGGCACAAAGGTCCCAAAATATCACAGAGGCGCATTAATCACGCGTGTCACACTAAGCCCTGAGTCACACCGCGCTACACGGGTTAGCGACATGACGAATGTTTCTTCGGAAAGGTCAGGAGAGCTCGAGGCCGCCGCTCGCTTCCTTCCGGCTTCGGAGGATCCTGCTCAGCTTAAGGAGACGAGTCCGTAATCAAGACGTCGCTCGTGCCGGCGCTGCTGGGCCCCTCGAGCGAGGCCCTGGACTCTATACATGGACCCTCGGTCGCTCCGGGTGAAGGCGCCCGCCAAGCACCCAAAATGCTAACGTAGGGTTCGTAGGAACGCTTCGCACCCATGACAGGTCAGGACGTTCCTCTCTACACAGGACATAATCACGACTTTGTATCTCGGATACCGGAGCGCCCGGAGGAAATCCGGAGACGGGACGCAGCAGGCGTGGTTGCCAGGTTCGGGGTTTTCCCAGCCGAATTGGACTAGTTTGTATCGGGCGTGTTCTATTGTTCTTTTCTTTTATTTAAGAGGAATAATTTACTTAACGGGGAGATAGAAGGGGAAGATCATCGCTCGAACCCAGTACCATGAGCTTTCTCAGCTCCAGGATGGCGGAAGGACGTCACATGTGAAGAACGGCTAATCGATACAAGCGGAACCTCTCCGACACCCTCCACGGTGGAACCTCGGGCTACAGTTTAACGTCCAAACGTTACTTATTTCGACTTGAAGTACGCCACGAGGCGCGAACAAGAATAAATGATCAACGATGAGTTCGTCTAAGGCGTGTTCAGGTCCGTTTACACGACCTCTGATAGGGACATTAGCATTTAATAGTATTTACCACACAAACAAGTTGACCCAAGTACAGAACCTGTCAGGATTCGATAACCCCAGGGGTCGAAGGACCGGCGGAGAGAAAAGAAAGCGCTGCTCTAGGTCAACGTTTCATCACACGTAAACCACTAAGAAATTAAGTAAAAGCATCTTTTATTAAGGAAGAAAAAAGCCTAAAGCACAGCATGAACCATCCAGATCTGCATTCACGGCGTGGATTTTTATCTAGGGGCGTGAACGGTGCCAAGAAAATCTCTCAACATCATTCCTATTCATTTACCCCATCGCGCTTTAGCTGGCGGTTCAAAAAGGCCCGAGAGAGAAAAAACTGCCGGCAGCTGACAGCAGCGAGCGCCGATCATAATGGGAGTAATTAAAGTAATTTTGTGCCATGGAGCCCGGCTGAGAGCTGCGTATTAGCATTAGCAGAGTGGCTCAACACCGGCCAGCTCCCCGACGGCTTGTATTTCGAGTCGCCCTGGTCCGGGTCCACTCGCCCGCCACCGAGCGGCCCCGGGTACACACACAGGCCCAAAATAATAATAATAAAACAACAAAAATCTACTGGTCATGACACCCGGGCTTAATGATGTGCTCGTTAGGACCGATCGGCCATGAACAGAGAAGCCTGGAGATCTGAGAAGGTCCTGGGTTCGATTCCCGGGCTGTCTGGTCCGGGTCCTCTCACACACAGGTTGATTAGAGACCCTGAACGGCTCTGTGTGTGGTGCTACATGCAGGGTGTTTCTGTGTGCCTTGTGCTCGTTAAAAATCTGGGCTCGGACCTCCTACCACCAGAGGGCGGCGTAATGATTTTAAATAACTCAGGAGTTACGATGACGTCGATCTAAACGTATTACAGGGTGTTGTTCTGTGTGCACCGATTTAGATCCTGTTGATAAAATTGTACTATTATTATTAATAAGTTACAATGACGTCATGCAGAGTCGCGCATCAGGTACAGTAGTGTTGTTGTTAAACACCGTCCAGACTCGCTGGTGTTCTTATTAGCCCGACATTACAGTACAACCTACGTCTAGTGACTTTCTCTACTGTGGTCAGCTGAATGATGTTCTAAGGGGTCTCCAAAGATCCTAAAAAGAGCCCTAAATGTCTGGATCGCGTCTTCTTCACATCTGTAGCTGGAATGACTCGAGAAATCTTATTTAGATCTTATTTAGATCTTATAATGCCAGATAAATAAATCGTGTTTATTGTTATATCGCTCTCATGGCTGAAGCGCGACCTGGACGCTCGTCTGCTGCCCCCTTCTGGCTCCACGTAGGAAATGCAGATGTGATGGTTTATACTGAGGACAGCTTTGGACTGTACAGGTTGATATAAAGATCTCAGCTCTGCCCTGCTGTTATGTATTAGAATATAAAGAGGAGGGGGGTGGCGGAGGCACACAGAAACACCCTTTCCCGCCTGGCGATCGAGCCCAGCGCTACACCATATGTGTACACGACACGTAAAGGCTATCGGCGTGTTACCTCTCGGCCCTTGTAAGTGACCAGCGCTGCCAGGGGCTTGGCGTAGAAGCGACTGAAGGAGAACCCCAGGCATCCATACATGCTGTTGGCGGTGAGCTTCAAAGCCTTCTGTCTGATGTCGTACTGTGGAGAGAAAAATCACGAGAGGAAAGATGATTTCTTTAATTAATAATAACATATTC
Source organism: Microcambeva bendego (assembly GCA_034509265.1). Classification (NCBI taxonomy): domain Eukaryota; kingdom Metazoa; phylum Chordata; class Actinopteri; order Siluriformes; family Trichomycteridae; genus Microcambeva; species Microcambeva bendego. Next base: position 8,582,209 of record JAYDZG010000024.1, read on the forward strand.
AGTGATGTCACGATACCAGAACTCATACAAGTCGGTACCAAAATCACTAAAATTCCACAAAAGAATAAAAAGCCAATGAAATAATGGTAAGAGCTTTCAGTGTTGCCAGTTCAAAGGCGTGTATCTCCGCCTGGGCCCATCACGGCTTACTTTAAGAAAGATTTAAATTAAAACGTGTAGTTTTAGTATTGTAACTGCTCTTCTTTTATATGTTCGTCTATTTTTCTCTGCGTTTGTACTATTTTATTACAGTGTGTTGTTCTATGTGCACCGATTTTGATCCTGTCGAAGTGTAAGGTGTCCCGGAGTGTCTTGAGGCACAATTAAATAAAATATTATTATTATTAATAAGTGAAATCTATATGGCACCGTTGAATTGTTTAGGTTTTGTTTAAGTATAAGTTCAAGCCTTAAATTCAATATAAACGTTTATCAACATGGAACACTTGATTCCTCCTGATAGCTTCCTTTAGTTATTAGCGTTACGGCGCCCTCGTGTGGTCTGGGAGATCAAATAAAACACCACAACTATAAGTAAAACGTGCATAGAAGGTCGAACCCAAGCGGAGTTCCCGATCCAAGGTTATATCGAACACACTCGTCGCCTCACGCTCAAGTTCTTTGGCCTGCAGGAGAAAACCGGAGCGCCCGGAGGAAAGCCCCTGCGGATCCTTACCTGCATGTACAGGTCGGGGTTCAGATCGGGCTGCTTCATCAGCTGCTTGACCTGCCGCCGGCGCTCCACCAGCTTGCGGATCTCCTTGGGGAGCACGCCCATCTCCAGAGCCGGATCGGGAATCTCGGGAATCTCATCGGCGCCGTCGTCCTGGCGACCACAAATAAACAGCAGACGGGTTCAGAGGTCACGGGCGTTTGGGATCTCGGCGACCCGCGCCGCGCTCAGACACTAACCTGAGCCTTCCCGCGCGCCCCGGGCGCCTCTCGCTGGACCGTGGTGAAGCAGATGTTGAACTCCTGGATGATGGAGGGGTACAGGCTGTTGAAGTCCAGCAGCAAGATGAACTTGTCGTAGAAACCTTAAAGCAGCGAATGACAAATTAAGAGACGAGGAGTTCGGGAGACCCGGGGTTAACGGACAGAACCGACGTACCGACTTTGGGTTCCAGAACCAGGCCGCCGGCGTACGCCGCCTTCTTCCGGACCTTCCCAGACTTGCCCTTCGCCTGTTCTAGGTCTCCATCGTCACCCTGAGACGTGTCGACACACAGCGTGAGGCCTGGAGAAGCGCAGGAACTAATAAAACCTTCTAAAGGAACACGGAGAAATGAAAGCTTACCAGCTCGGGCTGAGACTTCTTGAAGAACTGCTTATCTGGAACGATGAAGTTCCTCTCGGTGAAGGCGTGAAGCAGCAGGAACTCGTTCCTCTCCGAGCGACCTCCCATCAGCGTCCGAGACTTAGGACATAAATGAACTAGTAAATAAACGTGCGAGTAGAAAACTAAAACGCTTACAAGGGGGTTGGGAGAAAAAAATAATAAATAAACACACAGACAGACAACTTTGTCATTGGGGGTAAATCTAGAAAAATAATAAAGTTTTTTGTTCACTTGTCCTTTAATTCGAACTAAAGCCTTACAGCGCCACCTAGGAGGTCCTCACCATGACGTTCCCAGCGATGTTGGTGATCTGGAGCGCCAGCGGGAGCACGTTGAGCTCACACATGATCTGCAGGATCAGCTTGGCGTCCATCCAGGTGAGTTCCAACAGGTACAGCAGGTGAGGCGAGTCGCTGAGGGAGGACAGAAAAATGAAAGCTAACGACGGCCAAAAGTACCCCGAGCTTCACTAAAGGGAAACGCCCAGGAACTGACCTGTAGAGGTTCCTGATGTTCTCCGGAGGAACCACGGTTCTCTCGACTTTCAGGACCTGTGAGGACAGCTCGGTCAGGTTGTAACTCTTACAGCGGATCAGCTCCTTCGCCGAAATCTCCACGTCACACACGAGACGGCCACAGGCGGCGCTCTTCTCCGCAAACCCACCACGACCCTATAAATAAAGAAATAATGAAACAACTCACAGCAGCTGACACCGTAACCCCCACGTAACCCATCATCAGGTTCTCCTTACCCCTAATTTGGGCATGTTGGCCCGCCTCAGGCGACCTATTTTGGACCAGAACGGCACCTTACAAACGTTGATCCTCTGCAGGAGCACTTCCAGGTCGAAACCGAGGATGTCATGACCCTGCCGGGGCAGAAAGAAGAAGGGGCGGAGTCAGAGCCGAGGCGGCAGGCGCGACCGCGGTTAAGCGTCCGCCGACGTACCACCAGGACGTCCGGGTCGATCTTGTGCATCTTAGCCAGGAAAAAGCCCAAGAGCGTGCGCTCGGTCGCCGCCATCTCCACGAGCCCGTTCTGAGGAGGTAAAGAGGACGATCAGGGCAAACGACACTTCAGTAAAGAGAGGGCGAAGCCGGAAGAGACTCGCCTTTTTCCTGACCGCGTCTTTGAAATCGTAGGGGTAGATGCAGTCACCGGGCTTACTCAGCGCTACGACAGGAAAGAATTACAAATGAGAAACATTTAATTCATTACACACACACACACACACACACGCACACACACACACACACACACACACACACTATAGAGTCATGGTATGATGACCACTGACGAAATACCTGAGTAAACGAGTACACACGAGTACACACACACACACACACACACACACACATTACTCGGCGCAGCGATTCGAGCGAGTTCGTCAGGGGGCCACGACCGGGTCGGAGCTTCCCTGACGTTGCAGCTCTTGTGGGCTGTTGGGCTCAGCAGGGCTGAAACGATTCCCTGGGTGACTCGAATGCAAAAAAAAAAAAAAAGCTCAGAGCTGAATGATTCACCCTCGCGACTCTCTGAAGCTCCGAGTCGTTCTGGATCGGTTTTAATTTTGTAAAAAGTCTCTCTCTCCCAAACACACTCCTGGTGCTATTATTTTATTTTATTTATTTTCCATCTTTCAAATCAAAGATTGTTATAAATCAAATATTTATTCATTTGCGTTTGCCATTCGAATATTCTCTTTATTTAGTTTTTTTTTTTTTAAGTTTAAAGATTTCTGTGTGTGTGTGTTTGAGCCGTGTTGTTCTTTTCTTTAAACTAGAATCCTAATTGTTATAGAACCGAACAATACTACTCACGGAAAGTGGAAATTATTTGCCCTCGCGCTATCAAAAGTCCCACGAACCGAAGTAAACGAGCAACAGGGTCACGTATGACGTTAATGCGGACTCATGTAATACTAGTGGTCATAATGTTATGCCTGGTGTGCTCACCACAGAAGTGCGTCTGATAAGGGATCTTCGGAGGAGCTTTATCCAGAGGAAATTTATAATGGACGAGAGCAGCCAAGGACACGATCTGCACAGAGCAAGCGGGTTAAAAGATCTGCCGCTCATCTACCCCACCCACCCCTCACCCCACCCCGAGACGACACCGGGTTACCTCGTTGTGGTGGGTCTTGGGGTTCGGGACGGTCTTCAGGCTGATGCTCATGACGACGAGCGGAGGAGGCGGCAGGTCCTTCACCACCGAGATCAGGTCGCTCCTGAGCACGACGGCCTCCACTTTACACCAGCTGATGGGCGGAGCGCTGAGCTCTGAGGAGGGAAGAACAAGGAGGAGGCTCAGGACACGCGCCGGCGGAGGGGTGCGGTAAGGACCCGGCGAGGGACTCACGGGGGGTTCGGACGTCGAGCCAGCACGGGCCTCGGATCTTCCTGCCGAGAAGCAGGTGCTCCAGGCTGGAGGTGGTGGTGCCGAAGACGTGAGAGAAGGTGGCGCCCTTAAGGTCGGACGGCAGCTGGGGCATCTCGGCCTACGGGACCAAGGCGGATCAAAGTCACCAGAGATCTTGAAATGATTTTTTCTGTCCTCCTTTGTTGTTTCTTTCTTTATCTACTGTAAATTCTTTTCATGTCATTCAAACATTCAGTTTAAAGTGGATTTAATGGGTTGTGTGGAATCGCTTATGTTTTATTTTGAGTGGAATTTTTTACATAATGTTTAGCTTATTACACTGAGAGAAAGAGAGACAGACAGAGAGAGAGAGACAGAGGGAGAGAGAGCGGGAGAGAGAAAAAGAGAGAGACAGAGAGAGACAGAGAGAGAGAGACAATTCATACTTACAGAGTATCGCACTTCCAGGTACTCGCTTTGTGAAGGCACGTCCGGAATCTCAAAGGCGTAGTTCCTCTCTACTTTCTGTATCATAAAAATAAACATCAGCACGTGGTCATGATAATGTGACTCGACGGTGTCGACCACATAAAGAGCATAACAGCCTCACCTTAGATTTAAACTTCATGATTTTAAACTTTTCAGAGAGCGTGTTGAACTCCTGGTAGACGTCCATCATCCCTACAGGATCACTCGTCTCCTCGCCGCTCGCCAGGTTCACTTTCTGTAGGACGGAACCACAGTGAGGACGACCTTCATCGGGCAGGTGTTACCAGCAGTACTATAGGGGGGTGGGGGCGTACTCGCTCTCGAGGTAAGAAGTACATCGTTCTCTCGATGTTCTTGACGGCGACGCAGCAGCTGACGTGAGCTTTGGCCGACTCGATCCACACCTTCCCAAACAAATACACCACACCTGCAACCAGAGCGGCGACATCAGAACCGTACATCATATCTAGATCATCTCTGATGGTTGAAGCGGTTCGAGACACTTGCCAGGTTGGCTGTACGGATCCTCGAAGGCGTCCAGCCAGTAGAAGCGGAAGACCACCTCCCCGTCGGTTCCTTCAACCAGTGGAAGCTGACCGGAGTCCACCTGCACCTCCACGGGAGCTTCGTCCTCCTCCTCCGTTTCCCCCCAGCAGGACCCTCCCAGCATGCCGGATCTAAACACACGACGGCGTTCAGAACCACACGTACGGTAGCGGCCGTCTGTCCACGCGCATTCGGAAGGAGACTCACGCCAACACTTCGTCCTGAGGTCGAGATTCGGGTTTAACCTCGGGTACCACCTCCGGCTCGGACTTAACCTCCACTTCCTGCTGCTCGCCACCAACATCCATGGGCTCGTCGAAGTCCACCTCGTCAAAATCTAACGAGTCAGGAGCTATAGAGAGAGATATATTATAGATAGATAGCATGGATAGATAGCATGGATAGATAGTATAGATTAATAGGATAGTATAGATAGATAGTATATATAGATGGAAGAATAGATGGGTAGATAGTATAGATTGATAGAATGGATAGTATAGATAGCATATATAGATAGTATAGATGGATATAGAATAGATAGTATAGATATAGATAGCATATATAGATAGTATAGATGGATATAGAATAGATAGTATAGACACATACATTACCAATAACAATAATTATATATAAGCAGCATAGTTAATATTCTTATGAACAGTATCTGCAGAACTATAAGCATGAACTCAGAAGTATATACAATAACATAACAGGCGTTATGGATATATTAATAGATAATATTATAGGATCATATATATCAATTAGTATATATAAATGCATGTTCAGACTTACACACATATATTTAAACACAATAATAATAATAATAATAATAATAATAATAATATATAAGAGTATGGAGGAATGGAACACAAATGTAAATGTATCTGGTTCATAGCTGCGCCTGCTAATAAAATTAACTACTACACACCTTCCTCAGGTGCTTCCAACGTAGACTTCTTGGGCTGGGTAAAGGAAGCCGGTTCGGGATCCGTTAGTGGGGCGAGGTCGGTCGTGGGGGGGCGCAGCACGGCAGACTTGGGCTTTGAAACTGGAGCCGCGGGCGACTTGAGGGTTTGGGGTTTGACAGAAAAGGGGTTCATGGGTGATCCGAGGGATTTCTTTTTCTTCAGGGTGATGACTGGAGGAGGAGTGAAGAGCACTGGTTTCTACACACGACACAAAATGCCCATGGATTAATCCTCATATATCATTAAGATGATCTGCTTTGGGCAATTACGCCCCCTAGAGATCAGATGACCACTCAAAACGTGAGTCACAAACCCAACAACACCGCACCTACTGTGAAGCATGGTAGTGGACATTAAACTAAAGAATAGACAGACAGACAGACAGATAGATTTGATAGATTTGATAGATAGAAAGACAGCTAGATAAACAGATTGGATGGATAGATAGATAGACAGATAGATATGATAGACAGACAGACAGATATGATAGATAGATAAATGGATAGATATATTTTGGGAGGGTTATAAAAGTGTCTGGGTCAGGCTACTGCTTTTGCTCCTCGCCACCCTCCTGTCCTCCTGGTACCCCTCCTCTCCAGAGGAGTTGTACAACCTGATGGCATGAGACCCAAAAGAATTTTTAAGTCTGTTCGTCCTGCACTTGGGAAGCGCTTTTTAAGCATCAGGAGACACACAGACACCCTTTACCTCGGAGTGAAGATCCTCTAAAATGTCTCCCAGCAGATCGTCTTTGGACAGGTCCACATTTTTCTGCAAGACACGGAGAATCCACACGTCACGTTTAGATTTATGACTAAAATAATCAAACATTCTCTCACACTCACATGAGTATGAGGTCATGTGACTCTCGGGGCGAATCGACTCACCTCGGCGGGCTTTTTAACGTTGCTGTTCATGAACATGCTCTTGATGCTGTTGGGTTTACTGACTGACGCTTTCTTCTTGGCGTCCGATCCCTTAGGTCCCGGTTTACCTTTTCACAATAAAACAGATAAAAATAATCACACACACACACACACACACACGCTGTAGGTATAATTTTACTACATCAGCCACGCCCCACGTACCTTTAGCTCCTTTCACCGACGCCTCGTTTTCCAGATCTTCATCAAAGATCTCTCTGCCGTCCTCCACGTACCCCGTTCCGTCTGAGAAGGAGGAACAGATGTGCTTGAAGGAGAAGCCAATCGACTCGAAGAACATTCCCGCAATCCTGGAAAGGCTTCACTGGCTGCCCAACCAGTACAAAATAATACTTCTGACCTCCGAGGCGCTCCATGGGTTGGGTCCTGCGTACCTATCTGACCTCGTTAAACCCTACACAGTCCCGCCCGTAATCTCAGGTCGGCTGATCCTGGTCTCCTGGTGGTTCCAAGGTTCAGACTGAGAACTACTGGAGATATTTTGGTGTTCCTGCCCAATCGTCTTCTAAATTTAAAACGTTACTATAAACCCTTTCTGTTATATTTCTCCTCATCTCCTCCCAGCTTGGAGTAATATTTATCCTGTCTGTAAAGCGACCTTGGGTTGTGATAGGCGCTATATAAGTGTGACTCCTTATTATTATTATTATTATTATTATTATTATCACGAGAGGTTTGAAATGACCCACCGTCGTCGATGATCCAGTCGTCGTCCTGCCTCTCCCGGACCATCCGTGAGTACTGGTCCTCGTCCACTTCCTCATACACGCTCTCGATCTCCTCTACCTGTAAAAGCTCAGAGTTAAGGTACGCAGCACGCCGGGCGTACGTTCCCGCTACACATGGCCGCCCAGCGTACCTCATATTTCAGCTTCTCCTCCTTCTTGGCTCTCTTGAGCTGCTTCAGGGCGGACCGGCGTCCCACCTTCTCTCGTTTCTCTCGCCTGGAACGCGACGCCGCGAGTCCGCACGCGGCTCCATCGTCTGCAAGGAAGAAGGTTAGACCGGCCGGAATCCACTAGCACACCAGCGCGGAGAGTACGCAAAAAAAAACAAAAAAAAACTAAGCTACAAGTCTGGCACTAGCACACGATATCTGCTACATGCACAAGATGCACAAACCCGGATAAATAGGAAGGCCGCGTCAGCAAGGGCATGTGGCGTACAGCCCGTTCAAAACTGTGACAAATACTACGTTAGCCAACGACAGCTGAGTATTAAGAGAACTACAACTAACCACCCAAGGGTATTAAGAGAACTACAACTAACCACCCAAGGGTATTAA
>JAYDZG010000024.1:8598075-8617391 GCA_034509265.1 Microcambeva bendego
TGCAATGGCTTTGAAGGCTTTTTTTTCCAGTTTGCATCTGTATTTAAATCATAGGCCTCAGCTGCTCAGGAGGGGACTTTCTTTTTCCACATTCTCCTCCAATAAAATATTTGTGTCTTCACTCCTTTAGAAGCAGATGTTTCAGGAGCGGAGCGGGCGCATGATCCAAGCCCTCTCGCCCCGTGGCTCGCCCAGCAGCAGTCCTCCGAGGGACTTTTCTCCATCCCGCTCTCCCTCTCCTTCGTCGCGCTGGGTCGTTCCCAGAACCTCGCCTCCCTTATCTCCGAAAGGTGCCTCTGCCTCCATCAGCAGCATGAGCGAGGGCGACGAGGACGAGAAGTGAGGGCGCGTCCGATGGGAACCTTGTATATAATGGATGCAATACCGGGTCCATCGAGTCCTCCTGAGCTTTTATTCGGGTCATATAGAGAAGATAACAAAGCCATTACATATACCTCTTCTGCTGTGAAAAGAGGAGATCTAAGAGGAAGGGGTTATCAGAGGGTCAGGACTGTCTGAAGGGTTGACCCTCCTTTGCTCAGGTTCGACTGAAATATCATGGAAAGCAATGTACATCCTCAGCTGTCCAGTGTTTTGATAGCCATTAAAGAATAGTAGTTAATCCAAAAATAAAATGGGCACTTTTTCTTACTTACCCCAACGGTACCTAATTAGCATACATAAGTTAGCTTCGCTGTTGAGCTACAAGGCTAATAGAAGCTATAGTTTAGTCTTGCCCTTGCTTATCTAACTCCATTTCTGTATTAAACACTGCTTTCAAGCTTGTTCAATTATTTATTTATAAGTGCAAATAGATATATTATTGAGGGTTTTTTTCTCTACACATGTATGATGCATTCTTAATCCATGAAAACAAAGCTAGCAGCCATTTTAGATGCCTTATCTTTCCTATCAGATAAAAGAAATACTAAATTAGATTTTTTTAAAGTGAATTAACAGCAATAACAACAAACTGTGCAGTAGACAATGTGCAGTCTATTATATAAAATATTAGTTTGCATTTTAGTATGGTTAGATTCATTCATTAGGACCGTTTGCACCTGGAGAGATGTAATGGAATTATTCACATAAACATGAATATGTAAATGCCACTTATATTAAAAATAAATATGTTTACATCTATTCATCAGATCGTTCAAGTTGGTCAACGAATTATAAATGAATAGATGAAATAAATCAGAATTAAAACCCATCATAGTCATGCATGTGTCCAAGGTTTAGATCGAACAATCTATAATCAATTAATCAGGTCTGATTGTTTATTTATGGCGACGTGTGAATGTGTGGAATAAAATAGGTGCAAAATTACCTGATCCTCGAAAATGTCTTTGGAGATGCCAAAGTGGTCCAAATTCTGACCTGGTTATCATGAACATTAGACCAGACAATCAATATTATAAACATCATCCTAAGATCTTGAGCAACATCCAGCACAAATCAAGATTGATCAGATGTAGTCTTGCATTTTTTGCAGATGTTCCATGTGAGACCCTCTTATTTCATTACAGATGTTCTATTAACCAATAGAACTTCCTCTAGTACATAAACATTTCTAATGTGCTGTCTTGTTGACATCGTTTTCTATCACAGTGGGAATTAAAGGCTTCTAGGTGTAAATAAAGCATCATGAAAAACCCTGGAGTTCATCAAGGACAGACCTGGTTACACTGGGCATTGGGGACCAGATTCCTGGACTGGGTGCTGAACCATCACCATCAGGCCCAATTAAATCCGGCACCGATGAGAACTGGGCTCAAACTGATCAATTATAATCATAATAAATAAGATGTATATTGGTTAATACAGTTTTATTGTTTGAAGTGGTCCACAAATTAATAACCTCATTAAATCGGATAACAGGAGTGTATGAATGAAACATTAGGAATGTGAAACAATAAACCATTTTTTTACTGTTTAATAGTAATAACAGCAGCTGAACACAAAATCTAAGCTTTGGAATAATCTACCTGTAGTAGAAGTTCAATTAAAGCAGGACTAGTGGTGTCAGAACCATGTTGGTTCAAGAAACCTTTTCCACTACTGAATCTAGAATCTGTCTTTCAACTTGTGATCACCAAACCTGAAATAAAAAAAAATAAAAAAAAGCCCAAGCTGAAGCCAACCACTACAGGCTGAATGGTGAAACGTCAAGACTTGTTTCTGGATTAAATAAACTGTCTCTACATTTCCTCCCAGGTTCTGATTTTGCTTCCTATCATTATTACTTCAGTACTTTAACTTTACCACACAACCTCAAAACACACAGATGATGAACTCTACCCACTGAAGTGAAGTGAAGCTGCAAGTATTGTTAATAATTCCCCCACGTATCTAGGCGAATGGATGAAAATGAACACCTTATAAAACAGGTAAAAAATAACAGCAATAAAAATAAATAATAGAATTAGCATAAGATGCATAAAAAAACCTCCCTTGACCCGTTTTGTAAATATCCCTGCCCGAAGAATACGAATACATCTATCAGTGATTTAAATAAAAACTAAGAATTTATGAAGGCATTTCTGAAGTGCTACATAGTGGTGATTGGTGATGAGATTTTTATAGTTTTATACTTCAGGTTGTATAAAATGTAAACTGTCCTTCATAGTAATATGGGTGTGAAGCTCAACACTGCTGCATGTGTATACCAAAAAACTTCAAAAAATAACTTGTACACCCCTAACAACAACCAAATAAATACTTCATGATCAATATAATGCTTCGATTTGTAAATAAATTATGGAATGTAGTATTTACCGGTCCGGCAGCATCTCGAATTGCCTTTTATATACCGTTTTTTAACTTCTTTAATATATATTGTGGGATCTGACTTCATATTTTGTCTACGTCCAGGATCGCCTCAGCAAGAGATGGACTAGGACATGCAGTTCCACTACTCGACCGGCAGATGGCGCCATTTCAGTTCACAAAGTGATTTTACCGGTCTGTCACAGTCACAAACTGTTTTCAAATAATAAAAACTCATTTGAGTTGACTGGGCTTCAATGATAGAACTATCTTTGCAAAAAACTATTAAAAAAAAAGAAGTATAAAGCCAGATAAAGTGGTCGAGGTTAAATACATAACAGTGGCTTATCTGATTGTTGATCGCTCAAGTTGGAAGGTTAAACTGATGCTGAAGTAGCCAAGCAACTTCATCGTTGGACGGGATTAGCTTTTAAAAAGAGGCTTATTGGGCTGAGCAGATTTTGATAAGACTGATCAGTTATATTTTTATAGGAATGTTAAAAGGTGTGTGTATTTGTTTTCCTAACGCCAAACCTGGAATGTGTCATTTACTTTCAGCACAATCATTTATATTACATTACATAAAGATTCCTTCACAAAATTGTTACTAATAAAACCATCAAGCATCCGAACTTCACTCTTAGCATCGTCAACACCCGACTAAGACTCTCTACAGCTAGAGAAGGAGTCGGGCACGACTCTCAACACCACACGGGGGCGCTGTGACTAATGTGAAGAGTGTACGGAGCGAAAAGAGAACATGGATGCTAGACTGAGTGGGTGTGTGGAGGGGTGGAGAGATGGGTGAGCTGGTGGTACAGGGCGGCGTTTATCTTTTCGCCTTGTACTTGGAGGTATCCCGCGGCTCTTTGCTGGGGTTGCTCCAGTCGTCCGCCCCCGGGCCGCCCTGATAGTGCCTCCAGGCCGACTTGTTGAAGACCGGCAGGCGCTCGAACGACTCGCTGGACAGAGCCTGGAGTCGAAATAAGACCAGAAGTCATAAGTTTAGGAAAACGAAGCGACTAGGACTCGTGAACTCGAGGCTTAGAACTTGAGACTGACTTTTAAATAGATGACGGCGTCCGTTCCGACTCCCTCCATGGAGTAGAGCTGTAAGTCTCCTTGGAAGTAGCGGGCGTACAGTCTGGAGATGGGCAGGCCGTGGCCGAATCCAGCCTACGGAAGCCCGGAGGGGAGTTATGAGACGTTTAAAATGCCAGCAGAGGTACGCGTTATGAAAAAAACAAACTGTGCCTTTATGAAAGAAAATACTGATGAAAATTTTCCCTTTTCTGATGCCACCCGGCGACCCTGCTCGGATAAGCGCTTAAGAAAGCGTCTCACCTAGTGAACCAGCTTGTATTATAATTGGCTCAAATCCTAACAGAAACTCCATTTGGGCCTCTGTGGACCCATTCTATACTGATAGCACTGTGAGATTTAAACCCATAACTCTTAAACTAGCGTAACAGTTTTACACTTGAAGACTCGTTAAAGGACTGCTTTTCTTTACCAGCGGTACCCGCTTGGAGTTTAAGCTGGGGGTCGGTGCAGTGGAGTAGGTGTAATTGAACAGCCTGTCGATTTTACGCAGAGGTACTCCTCCGCCCCGGTCGCTGATCTACGGCAGAACAGACAGGACATTCCCGTCACGCTTTTAGTAAGTCGCTCTTAGGAAAGCTAGAATGGACATATTATGGGTGTGACTGACCTTTACAGAGAGATCCTCCTTCCCTAGGGTCACTTTAGCCTTAATAAGGGGAAGTTCCTCCTTACCGTCTTCATAATGCTCCACTGTAGCTCTCATTGCATTCTACACACACACACACACACACAGAAACAGAAAGTCCATCACAGGGCACACACACACACGAACAAACAGAAAGTCCATCACAGGGCACACACACACACACAGAGAAACAGAAAGTCCATCACAGGGCACACACACACACACAATAACACACACACAGAAACAGAAAGTCCATCACAGGGCAAACACACACGAACAAACAGAAAGTCCATCACAGGGCACACACACACACAGAAACAGAAAGTCCATCACAGGGCACACACACACACACAGAGAAACAGAAAGTCCACCACAGGGCACACACACACACACACACACACACACACACACACACACACACAGAAACAGAAAGTCCATTACAGGGCAGGCACACACACACATATATATACATAATGTGCAATTCAGCGTTTCCAGTTAACCTCGCTGCATGTTTTTGGACTGTGGGAAGAAACCGGAGCTCCCGGAGGAAACCCACACGGACACCCAGAGATGAAAAAAAGTGGGGAAAAGATCGTATGGCATCGTGGGTAAGGAGTATCGGTACATCCCCGACAGATTCCTAAATTCCATATTAAACACTGCTCGATTATAATAAACCCCATCGACAGGACGAAGGTCAAAGCCTGGTGCAGCTCTGATAAGGCGGATCTGATAAGAGCGACGCTTCGGATGAGTTTTAGATGCCGGTGGTTATAAACCCCGGGCTTGAAGGTGCTCACCTTGAAGAGTTCGAACAGCATGTGGAACAGATGAGACGGCACATAGACGGCCTGGATGGGCTTCGCCGGGGCCTTGGCTATAAACACAAGGCATGTTTCAGTATCAGCAGTTTATCAACTTGGTCATTACCGTCCCAAAAAATAGTATGTGGGCACCTGACTATGAAGCTGAACGTCCCTTTATATCTATATATATTAAAGGCGGCCGATTCCCAGAGCTATGACTGAAGTGCACTTGAGCAAGACACACGACCCCTAAGTGCTGCTCCGAGCACGTGTCCTCACCGCCCCCTAGTGTTCACCAGTGTGTATATAGTTTCAATTCATCCCAAATGTGTTTGAAGGTGAGGACAGCCCGAGGACCTCGCGGGTGCTATCCTCACTGCTTGTGCGCTTCTATTGGAGGAGCCTCGTGAGGTGCCCACGACTGTCGTGTATAAGGTACCGTTGAACTCTTTGATGTTCAGTTTGGGAGCACTCGGGTAGTACTGCTCACACAGCATCTTGGCCGTCTCGTACGCATCTGAAACCGAACGTGGAGGACATTTCATTTCAGCGAAACATGGCCGCGGAACTGCGCTGGGTGAGATTTAAAGGAACCGGAGGAGTCGTACCGGTGACCACGTCGGCCACGCTGCACGAGGGGTCGATGCTGCCGATGTGTTTCGGGTGAGCTGGGTTGGTGTCGTTGCCGAACAGGAGAGCTGCAGAGACACACGGAAATGTTAGATGACCAACCTGCTCCTTATATCAATGATGGTTTGTGAGGTAACACATTATTACAACATTATATTCTAATGGATTTATCATCCGTCCTCTGTGACCAGGAGGTGCTCACTGTGCTGGTTGATCAGCATGCGGAAGGAGATCCGGTTGGTGTAGAAGCGGTCCAGGAAATACTGAATGTTGGAGCTGACGAACGGATCGAAGCCGAACTTCTCCTTGTACTCGATCACTCCCTGTGCCATGGTGGGCACCACGTCGTTGTGCCTGTTCCTGATCTCGATCAGAGCCTCCAAGAAGCTGAATAACGATAAAAATAATAATAAAAATACTACGTGTTACATGATCCCGAGCTCTCGCCCCGCCCTCCAGACGTCCAGGAGAGGGAGCTGGTCGTGCCTGAGGGAGGTCGACCGGGTTCTTCGAGACACGTTATTACTCTATAATTGTCTTTTTACCCATGTACCTCCTTTTTTCGAACCCGGGAGCTCAGGATCTCTGAAGGGAACTACTCCGGTCTGTATACTGCTCTCTATATTAGATCTTTGTCGTTTTAAATATGGAGCCGGCCATGATTTCATCTCTGCACTCTAATATTAATGGTTTATTGATGGATGCAATTAAAGGAGAGTCAAACCAGCCCTTGTGAGGTCAGAGAACCCAAACAGAACACAGGACGCTCTGGAAAATGATATATATAGTCGGTGAATCCATCATTAAGTCTATTCTTTGTGTAGCTTCACACCCCCCTCGGCGTTTTTGGAATTGGGCTCGTAAAATCCAGGTCGTGCCACGAATCCAATATGTGCTTAGTAATGACACACAAGTCATTATCAAATCGACCTTTGTTTAATCATTTCCATCACATATATGGACATTTATGCCAAATCGATTATAAGATCATTTCCATAGCTGGGCACTGATGTTAGTTAAGAAAGCCTCGATTCATATTCCTGTTATTTATATCCAGGTATGTCTGCGTCCATTCTTCGCTTTCCTTTCCATTGCCCCCCCCCTTTTAAAAACATGTCTGTTGTATTATATTTAAGATAATTTGTGAATAGTGTACTGTTATAAAAACTTCACTGTACACTGTGCACCGACAATAACGGCATCTTATCTGATCTTTCCCCATAAACCAATACCAGAACATAAGGCCCCAAAAAGGAAACCAAGACGTTGTGTAATGCCGACATTACAAAGCGAATACAAGAAAAAAACGAAACTGATGGTGCTCACTCGTTCAGGGCATGCGGGTCATCTGGGTTCCTGTTTTCGTACTCCAGCAGTTCCAGAAAGCTCTGCATGTACCTGGAGATAGAAAGCGCGTGATGTTCCACGTGACTGTACCTGTACCTGTACCTGCACGCTTGTAAATCCACTCACCATTTCTGTACCAGTCTGACCGAGGGTTGGCTGAGGAGCCGGTCCGGGAGCAGGTTCACCTCCCGCATGGTGTTGGCCAGGCGCACGGGCAGCTCCTTCCGGAGGAACATATAGGAGGTCTTCTCGCAGGCATTGTCTCGGCCTGGAACCCAAGCTCGAGAGAGTTACTCTGTGGTAAAAACTGCACCGATCCAGTGTCAATATTTTCCTGTAAGAAGCTTGGCTGCAGCAAACATATTAAGTGTTCATTTCCAAAGCAAACATTTTAAAACTGCCACTACCAACAAATCAGATGTTACGATGATCAAGTCACGCGAGTCCTAGGCTATAAAACATCGAAAATGTGCAGAAAAAAAAGAGAATCCAGCCTTGATCTGTGACAAGCGGTAGTTGAGCAATCCTTACTCATTTTCACCGCTGTGCAGAAAAATTTGGAAGTGAAACACACACATACACGCTAGTGAACACTAGGGCGCAGAGAGCAGCCCTCGCCACGGTGCCAGGGGAGCCGTTAGGGGTCGGGTGCCTTGCTCAAGGGCACTTCAGCCGTGGGCTCTGTCATATTGTCTATACGTGAGGTCCCAGCAGACCTTCTGAAACTATATAGAGCTCAAGTACACAAAGATGGGCTACAGTCAGGGTTGTTAAACCCTATAGGTCCCGTCCCGAATGTTTTCTGATCGCATCCCAATCGAACAACCTTGAGCAGCTGTCTCTGACAGATCTGGGTCAGAGACACAGCATCGGCACCATCATACTGAACGAATACTCACCAAATTCCAGAAACTGCTTGATAGAGAGCGGAGACGGAGAAAATCTGGAGTAATATTCGATCTTTGCTGAGGAATTCAGAAGATACGCATAAAGCCTCATTGTGAATCGACTCAGTGAACCGACTCAATGAATCGACTCAGGTGAACCGTGCGCGAGCCGTCTAGGTTAAGTATTGTTTTAACTGCGCTGCCATTAAAACCGACACAGCGTCATTCATGAAGCGTGACAGTTACTCCGTGTCGACGGCTACATGTTACTCGTTTGTTTATTTAGTACAACTAGAACTATTTTAAAAACGCTGCTATAAAACAATACCTTGTTTTTCATCAACGGCTTCTATTACAGCGCATCACGTACACAAGCGAGCGACACTGGGCCGAAGTACCCGAACGTGATTGGTTCGCGCTGTTGCTGGGATCGGTCCGGGCTGCAATCTGATTGGTTGAAATTATCACGGCTTACCGCCTCATTCATAATCAGGTTAGGTTGAAATCTACAAACGACATGTATGGCTGTGTTACAATCCACATCCTAGTGCACTACATAAGTGCGATAATTACCACAGTGATGGATAAAAATAGGGACACTAGATAGAAAAAGTAGTATAGATTTGAAACAGAACAACGTGTGCACGTCTTCATCTGGTCGTGACATAATGTCGTCGTGTTTAAAAACAGCTCAGTCAGGGTCAAGGTGGGACGTTGCCTACCTCGTAATTAAATACAAACTTAAGTTAACTAATCAAACCATCACTAAATAGTTTAACCATCACAACAACAATAACATCACAATCCTTGCACCTGGGTTCGCCCCTAGACTCATCCATTTAAGGAGTTTTGTATGTTCTTCCTTCGTTTTGTGTTCTGTCCCAATTTCTTTTGAGGCATCAGTGTTGGTGCATCAAATTCTTTTTTTAATACAGTATTTATAAGATACATTCAGGTAGATTCTTGTATTTCTTGCATTAAAAAATGCCCTAACATTTGCAAAAGTGAAAAACAATAAACAATATGTTCGGTATAGATTTATTAAACATTTTGCAAAAATAATGTAAATGAATAATAACAAGAGTGATAAATTTCCTGACTTGTATGCGATCATTGCTTATAATGTGCACTTATATGAGTGCTGAATACACTTAATGTGGTTTAAACGGCATACACATGTAAAAAACAATCCTAATTCACATCATAGTGAGTGAATATTAAACACTAATGGATAAATACAAGATCCATGTAGTAGAATCACTTCGTGATGAATATAAAAAGTTGACTTGACCAAAATCCTTTGCTCATTATCACAAAGTAACCGGTTCCTCCTCTCATGCTGTGCTTGCTGGACATTCAGTCGAGATAACCATCTTCTTTTCCTCGTCGTTCTGCTCATCGGGTAACGGGTCGTACCGGCGGCGGTACAGCATCCTCGTCACGAGCGTGATGATGAACATTTCCAAAATCAAAAGCTGCTGACTCATCACTGGAAAAAAAACCAAAAGCTTCCATGTATAAGTTCGTAGATGTTATAAAACATTTTCTAGATTACGTACGAGAGACTATTTAACTTGCACTTACAGTAACCTCGGGTTTGGGAGGAGTATGGTGGTGCACAGGCGATGGTTCCATTCATGGCCAGAATATTAATGATGGCAGACTGCAGCTGGCTGAGCACCAGAACCAGCTGAAAAACACAAGTCAAGTCAATTTTATATATATACCGCTAAACACAGGGATAAAAACTCCTTAAAAACACAGAGAGATAACTTGAGAGGAACCCGACTCGGCAGGGACCCCAAAACAGCATCTTAATTCAAACACAAATAGTTATTTCAGTGGTCTCCACGCACTAGGCCGTGTTTAAACATGAACAATAGTGCCTGTAGGGTGCATGGTAGCATTATAGACCACTGGACCACACGGTAAAGTTTCATACACACATTAGCTTATAAGATAAGCACATAAGCAAGTAACAGCAACATGCCAGGTAGCCTAGTTTTATAACATCTTGTAATGTGTTTGAAGTGATAAAGAATAGAAGGATGCTGGGGTTGAGAGACTGATGCTGGGGTTGAGAGACTGATGCTTACTTGATACATGGCGTATTTGGGGATGATCTTAAGACTCCGTAATGTGTTGCGCAGATGCATGAACATGATGGCAACCGGCCAGAGAGCGATAATGGTTAGGATGCCCACACCGGGGTTTATCCAGATAGCAGCACCGGTGATGCTCATCTGAGGAACAGATACAATATTCATTCATCGACCAAAACATTAGGACCACCTTCCAAATATTATAAAATACACTCCCTTCCTTTATTGCTAAATCATCACTTCACCAACCGCTACAAACTTTTTCAGCAATTTAGCTCGGATCGGACAACGTGCATCAATGAGCTTTCGCCGCCCATCACCCTGTCGCCGGTTTACCACTGTGAACCACTTTTGATAGATACTGACCACTGCAGACTTGGGAACACCCCACAAGAGCGGCAGTTTTGGAGATGCTCTGAGCCGGTCGTCTAGCCACCACATGTGTCCTGCTTCTAAGGTCAACTTTGAGAATAAAATGTTCACTTGCTGTGTAATATGTTCTGCCTGATCATTGCCTGGGCAGCTGTTTTTATCAGATTAGAACTTTTGTTGGGTGTCGACATTCGGGCACATTTGGCTGAGCTTGTTTTGAATCGCATTCGGCTGGGCATCTGTTTCCAATACAGATGTTTAGTGTTGGTTTTGGGTCTGAAAATCTGAGTTCACGCTCTGCTGCTTGCCCTAAACAGCGATGAATACATTTGTTAAATCCAGAACTCGGGCGACGTGCTCTCAAATATCTTACTTACGTCAGCCACGTCAAAGTTGCCATTGGTCGACAGGATGATGGAGAGGATTGTGAAGACCACCTTGAGCAGAGCAAACTGGAACGAGCCCAGTTTCAGCATGAACAGAGACCGCCTAGCAAAGAAATTGTTAATATTTCCATTCGTGTGTCCACTATGCTGCACGAATTCACAACCGAGTATCAGAGCAAGGAAGAAAAAAGAAAACAAGCATGTTGGTTTGAATAATTGATCATTATCGTCCGGTTACCGTGTGATGGGTACGTGGGGCAGGCAGGGGCAGCAGCAGCAGCACGGCCCCGTGCTGATCCGTAAGGTCCTGTTCACCGAGCGCTTCAGAAAGGCATGGTCGCCCCCACATTCTTCAATCATCAGGATCAGAAACTTAAACACCACGATGGCAAAGTACCTGCAACAACGTAGCACATATCATGTACATTCATGCACATATCTATAGTGCGCCTATGTTGAACAATAAAAGACAATTAGCATTGCAAATCCTCCCATAGGTGGTCAACATAGTTACCATAGTCAGGCCTCTATGTAATCTATAAATGTCTTTACTAAGCGTAGATACTTATCATAGGACTGAAGCTGATCTGGATAGAGAAGTACTAAAACATCACATTTTAAAATCTGAAACAGGAGAGTAATGAGTTGGTTTTAATTCCATTAATTTAACACTGTCAAGAGAACATGCTTGCATTTTTCAAATGTATTTTATAGAATCGAAGTTTTAGCCATATAGTGTAGAATAAAACAACACATAGAGCTAAATACGTGTCCCTCGCTCCTCGGGGATGCTTTATTATTGTCTAAGAGTGGTTATAAATGCTCGATTGTAATGAATTAGAATCAAGTTCGTCCATGCAATGGCGAACCTCTGTCACCAGGGGGAGTAAGAGAGAGATAATATCACGGTATTGTAAAACGCGTTTGGTTCTTTTTTTCTTCAATCGATTAGTTAGGACTATTTCACACTAATTTATTGATAAATCTGTTAAATTGGTACTTTGGTGATGATGGGTGCCTGCTAAAACGTAGGTCCTAAACATTGGTCACAGGTGAACAAGTCGGTTTGATGTCTGGTGACGCCATAGCCGAAGAGTAATCACTTTTTTCTATTGATCAAATAATCCAGTGGCCCTTTGCACCCTGTGAATGGGGACATAATGATCCCTAAAAAGACCATTTCTGTTTTTTAAGGGGACTAAATGTCTCTGTTGAGCACTATACTAGTCTAAGTGACAGTCCCTTTGACTTACGTGGCTGATGTCATGTCTGTAAACATCGTAGCTCTGGGAATCCACATGCCCAAACAGGACATTACACCGATAACCTGAGCAAAACAAACAACTTCAGCTTCTTGCATTAAAAGAAATGCAAATAGAATACACTACACTGTAAAAGTTAGTAGTTAGTAGTCATGGATTACTCCGAGATCCTTGGGGACTCCTTCAAGAACTCAAATGTTCCTCAATACTCACAGAGAGGCCTGTAAGAACTTTTGGGATTCCTTACTATACAATCTGGTTCCTCGGTGCACCTTAAGTGGTTCCTGCCCAGTCTTGAAGGTTCCTCAAAGCACCTTAAGAGGTTGCTCCACAGTTTCAAAATGAGGAACCTTGAAAAGTTCCTCAAGGATCTTCTTTTAACAGTGTGTATATGATATTTTGTTTTGTCCCACATAGCAATAAAATGTGTCTCTATATAGAGGATTTATACTAGTGTTAGCCTAGTGGGTAGATCTTTGAGCTATCAATCATCAAACATCTCTCCGCTGGTATATTATTGAAGTAAGCCTCACCGGTGCTGCTCCATTCACCCAGATGATGGCGCTCTTTTTGTTGTTGGAGACATTCCTGTAGATGTAAACGCACCCCTCGATGTAAACCAGCATGGAAACTGTGGCCATGAAGGTCAAGGCTGAGTACAGGATGATGCCGAAAACATCGAGTCCTAAAGAATAGGAGATCAGAATCAAGGTCTGGCAGCACGGGTTAGAACCGTACCTTTATTCATTGTTTGTTATGAGTTTGCTGCATTAATTCTGCGCCCCTGTGGTTTCCTTTGGGTATTTTGTGTGCTTAAGACCCACCACAAGCCAGATCTTAATTTAGTCTTTTCCGATTCCACCACTGAGAGAGAAAGCAGCCAATGATGAGCTTCTTTAAACCAGCTAGCAGTGGATTTTTCTTCGTTACAGTCTGACTTAAGTTTAGATCCATATCATTGACAAATCCCAGTACAGAACACATCAGTGGCATTTTCATTGCTGTATGAAATCTAATTTTTTATTCCTTCTGTGCAGCCCAGTAATAAATGATTCTAAATTTCTGGAACCTCCTAGAGCTATCAAATTTACACGGCGAAGCTGCATAGTTGGAACATGTTCTTCTCCTTGGACCGTTCTTTGATTGGATACGGGTCACAAAGGATCTGCGAATCTAATCAATGCTGTTTTTGTTTGCACACAGCGTCACGTCCCAACTTCGCAATTAAGAAGCCGTAATAGACGAGCGGTCCGGGGGTCAGGGGTCCTACTCAACACCCCCGACAGCATCTTTCCGTCACTCCTGGGATTTGAAGTAGAAAATGTAATCACGACGTCAAACCGAAAGAAATCTGATCCCACAGGAGGAATCCAAACAGCAAAGAAAACACACAAAGGCCCACGAAGCCTTGAGGAATCGGCTGTATTCCATTAAGGATGTAATCAAGTCTCACTGGAACAACTTCAAAGTCTCGGAAAGTTTACAAGCCCCGAAGTTTGGAAAAAAAACACAATCGTCTCCAGACCCGACACAAAACTGGCACTCGGTACCAGCTTTTCCTGTTTACCCTTTCGTACAGTGAAGTATTTTTACAGATGTGGCTCGACAGCGCTTCTTCTCTGACGCAAGGCCGCTATTGTTTCACGGCCACGTTCACGAGAGCGCGTTCACCGCGGGGACAGGGGCATCTGCGTCCACCCTGGTTTCATGATTAGAAGTTCTTGAGGGTTCGAACAAGCTGCACGTACCGGCTTGCGAAATAAAAAAAGACACTACTCCAAGGGATGGTAAAGAAAGGGGAGGAGAGCACCTCATATTACACAGGAGTCCCATCAGTCCAGAAGGTTCATTTGATGCAATATCTTTAGTGACACACTGACTTTTGCAACTCGGTCAATGTCTCAGCTGGATTAAAACCGACCTAAGTTCATTGACCTTGTTTAAAAGATCAGCCTTACCTCTTTAGTGCAGCTGTAGTTTATTCTATATACGTTGATTCGTTTTAAGGACAGTCTATCCAAAAATAATAAATTCATATTTTATTTTGGGGGAAAAACCTTGTTTTTGTACTTTAAATCACCCAGATAAATAGGGCTAGCTGCTGGCCTGCACCCTTCAAACTTGCCCCTAAGCATCATCATGAAAATCTGTACAACACTGCATACTGATCAAACCTCATAACAGTGGAACAGTGGTCTCTTTGCCAAGGTGGTTCTAAAAACCCAAACCTCACACTGAAAGGGTACGCATAAGAAGACAGATGTCACGGTCACAATCAAGAGAGCTTTAAAAAATGTAGTTCTTGTTCCTGTTTATTTAGTCCAAGTTAAAGACATCACCTTGATAAGTAAATCTGTGTACAGTCTCAGTCTACCTGGACCTGGATGGATGTTAGATTTTGCACTTTTCTCAGGTAACATCTTAAAGATGGAATCATCTGACAACATGACACATTTTTACTCTCTTGTGGTCTAGTTTCAGGTTGCTTTTCTGGATCCAATGGGCCGAGTGTAGTGTCAACGGTTGTCTTTAATAACTCTTAATAATTCTTATTTTAAAGTGAACGTGAACTCAAGGAAACCTGATCTTTAGCATGGACACGTGTGCTTACTCGCTTTTCCTTCGTTTGTTATATTTAGAGTCACAGTGGGTACATCATTCAGTGGACTAGAGGTAGAAAGCACTCCTGGACAGGTAGAGACAGTAAGAGACTGTGAATCGAACCCAGGATCTTTCCAGCTTTGGAAGGGCACTGCCCTGGACCCATGTCGTCCCTGACCTGGATGAATTCTTCGTACCTTTCTTAGCATTTTATATATAAAGTGTGTTAAGATTCGGTGTAACACTGTCGCCTCTGACAGAAGGACTTAGGTTCGAATCTCCAAATCGAAATCCTTTCTGACTGGGCAGGATGCTAAAATTGCTCCAAGTGTGTGAGATGTGTGATGGACTGGCGGGCTGTGTGGGATAGGAGGGGGGGGGACCCACTGCCACCCTGACCAGGATAAACCGGTGGTACAACAGGCAAAGAACGAATGAAATGAGGCTCAATGTTAAAGGCAGTGAATTGAATGGGATGCTTTCAGGTCGCAGAAAACAATAAAAAAAAAAAACATAATTAAAAAAAAACTAATGCATGAATAAAAACTCATTAACGACGTGTTTACTCTTTTATTTTAAATGATAGAACTTTAATATCAAATGCAAACTTACTTCGGATCACGTCGATAGCCAGAGGAGGCTGCTGGGTACAACTCGGATCAAAACTGCGGTTCGTCGCGTCCATCCTGAAGCGCTACTAATCACAGCACAGAATCAAACCCGCAGCACTTATCACCCAGCAGCATCTACCTGCTCTGAGGCTCAAGACTACTCGGGCTGAGTCTCCAAATCTCCCTCGCCAAACGTTTCTCCGCCCCTGCACCCCTGCGAAGTCGCTCCTGTCCTCGATCAACCCCCTTCACCTCCTCTTCACCACGCACATACACTCGGGTTGAGTTAAATGCACCCCGGGTTGAGTCCTGATCGGGGTTTGTAGGGTTGGGGTAGAGAGAGGAAATCACATGCGCGGCGCCTCCGTGGAAACTCGAAGGAATTCGGTCACGTGATTGGACTCGGGGCTTTTATACCCACGAGCGTGGGTGAGTGTGAGCGTGACTGGTCACCACATCAAACAGTACTGAAGTTTATTTATTGGGACTCGAACGTCTTGTTTGACACCCATGACAGACACACTGTGGATGTATTTATACACACCTATACATAAAACACACCAGGATGCACGTTTTTGGACTGTGGGAGGACACCCACGCAGACACGGATGGGCAGAATGCGCACACTCAGGACCCACCTTCAGGACCTTCTCGCGGCGAGGCGACAGCTGGCCATCGTGGTTCAGAACGTGGATGAGGTGGTCCTAGCGATCCTACGGCAATTCAGTCAGCGATCGCTCAGTCCAAGTCTGAAGCAGTTCAAGACACGACTGTAATAAGCGGAACTCCAGATTAAGACGTGCTGTATATTGGAGCTTTCATTTATTCTATAGGACCCTGGTTGCTAACATGCATTTCATATTTATTTAACAATTCAAGAAGGAATATTGTGTTACGTTCCCACTGATGTACGTGACCGGGTCGTGTTGACCGTTCACCACCGTGATAAGATATTACAGTCCAAAACCTTCTTCCATCTGAATGTCGGGTCACTCTATCAACTCGCTTAACTAAACCTGAAAAATTCATTAAAAAAACAGGCCCTGTTTGACATTCCTCAAGTCTGATGTGTTAAGTTGAATAGCCTGGATGTCAGTGAGCCAGGCAAAGTTCATGGTAATGCAAAGAAACACACACACACACACACACACTCGGAGAGAAACCATTGATTTCTTTCTTAAATAAAAGTACATACTTTTGTTCTTCCTCCAAAATCACATTTATTTCTTCATCGTCACATAATAAGCATGTACGTCATTCACAAATAAGCAAAAACTTTATTTGAGGTCACAATAGATTTTTTTTTTTTATATACGATCATGGCATTTCAGACAAATGATAAAAACCCACCCGGCCACATGATAAAAAGTATAAAAGAGAAGGCCCTATACATGCAGCTCGAGTAAAACTCCCACTTTTTAAAACCCAAATACAATAAAAATGGTCCAAAGTAATAGTCTTTGAAATATTCAGTATGGCTTGTAAAGAGTATAAAGTAATCTCTGAAAGAAAGTTGGCTTGGTCAGGATTAAATAAATAATAATAATAATAATAATAATACTAAAACACTGTTATAATATTAAGTTGTCAATACGTGTGTCCCGAAAAAGAATTTCCTCTTACTTCATCAGAACACGGTTCATACAGGATACATGTGGAACTCACTTCACACATCATGCCATCAAACAGCCACTAGGGGGCGCTGAAAATCCGGTTGATCTCAAATCATCATTTTATCCCAAATGATGCGGTCAAAGCCCCCAAAGCTCCTTCAAACCGACCTCCGTGTTACATTTACGGCATTTAGCGGTACAATCAGGAGAAGATGTGTACTGTATATAAAAAACAATAATAATAAATCCCCCCCCCCCCCGACATGGACGAACAAGGACCCGACAGCAATCAGCACAACCACTGATATACAGCACACCAGACTACAAACATCCAGCACTGTTTACATCTCAGCACACCACTTCATAGACGCTTTTCAGAACAGTTGCACTTTGGGTAATAAGAAACACTGGATCAGCTATTGAACAGCACAGCACTTATATAACGTATAAAAAAAACCCCACCTGAACCGGATCCCAGATGAGCGACTAAACTCGGGAATCGTGGACACCTGGGGAACACGTCCTAGGTACCACACTGCAAACAGAAACACTTTTATTTGGTTCTTTTGGTTTCCTCGGTGGTCTGGGCCGTCTTATGTTCCTACTGTACGAGAGCGAGGGTCGTCAGCCCTTTATTTGGCAAGGAGAAGCAGCCGAGCAAGGCCTAACAGGCGCCATCAAGCTAGATATTAAATATTATTCCTATAGCTTGATGAGACGAGCGGGTGGATCAAAACACACGTACGGTCATGACGAGGCGGTTCATTAAAGCCTCAGGGGGCAAATTCGATGACACACTGGACGTATCTGGAGCTTCTGGTTGATGGCTAGGACCAACACGACGAAGGCAAAAGGTCGGTAATGTTCTGAATTAAGCCGTTGGGGTATTTCTCATCCTCTAACTGTAACTACCTGACCGCATGTCCGTTCCTCTCTACTTTTGTTTGTTTATTAGCATTATAAAGTCTCGTTTCACACCAAGTCTTGGACAGTTTAGTATCTCTAACGTCGCCTTGATGTCCATCGTCCATAAACGGGTACGTTCATGACACGCTGCATTAAAATCCCAATAAACAAACAAAATAATAATAAATAATAAATTCTTCACTCGCCCGCCCATTAGATCGGAACTGTTCATTCTGAGAAATCTCGAGCTTTGGTTTTGATATCCGGCAGATCCAAATGTGGAGGGGAAAAGAACCCAGAACAAAAGCTCTACTACCAAGGCATCGATACGCTGTTCCATCAAGCTTTAAAAAACAAACATTAAAAAAGGCTTTTAGAATAAAAACAAGAGACCGGCGCAGAGATGTATATGCGTTTGGCTCTTCGGAACCCTAACCGCCCCCCACCCACCCACTCCCCAATCCCCCTAATACCCCCCACCCCCCCGGATTGTAAACATCAGACCACACGTAATCTCAGAAGCTCCAGCGCTGGGGAAAAGGCGCTTAGCGATGGTAGTGCACGTTTTCTGGTAAACACGGTACGGCGGAGAAAATGTGGGAGTGGATGCTTATAAGAAATCGTTAAAATGAAAATAAAACACACACACACACACACACACACACACACGTACTGTATATAAAATAACGTCTCCATTAGAAGGCTGGTTTAAAACGAAGTGTGTGTGAGCGGAAATAAGAAGCTTGTACGGAGGTAATGCGGATTTCGTCGTTAAGGCATCGTACTTGATGGCTGTGTTTTCCCCCTCCACAGTTTCGGATCCGGTGGTCCTCCGCCGGGCCGCGGCCGACCCGGCTACGACTCGCTCTCCACGGCGACGGCGACGCTGTCCCGATCATCTGGGATTCGGAGGAGAGAGAGAGAGAGAACACGAAGCCGGTGAGATGTAAGAGCATCGCAATCATGCGACGAGACGCACGTCGATGAGACTACGAGTCCCAGAACGCATTGCGACGGCTATAACAAAGTTCTCATTGTTCTCGTAAGCGTCTTACCAAAGTTGACAGCGGCGCCGGCCGGCCGACCGTCACCCACGTGCCCGTCGTTGTTCAGCAGGTGCCTCTGGGACTCGCTCAGAGGACTCGACGGCTGGGCTTCGGGGCTGCAAACACAAACCCACAGCGTTCAGGATCTTTTATTTCGGTTCCATAACAATACAATTAAGGTAATCAGTAATAAACCGTATATTAGAAAGTACATTTATTACAATTTAACAGTAAAGCAGCAAGCGGTGC
>JAYDZG010000024.1:8629906-8641536 GCA_034509265.1 Microcambeva bendego
GCTGGCAGCATCTCAGTACATGGGAAGGCGCCATCTTTAAGCTGGTACATTACAGATAGCAGTCTGATGGAGATCTACTTAACCCTTTAATCCCAAACATCTCCCTGGTGTCGCTTCAGAAACGAACCAGGAGTTAATTTAATGAGTGAAATAAGGCAAAGATGGAACGAAAAGCCTCAAGTAAACGTTTCATGTTGTTCATTAGTCACCGAGTAGTCGGTGCTTTTGCAGGATGGGTTTGGATTGATGATGCTTACAGTGAATATTCTGATGGTTGATGAATAAATACATTTTAATCTTTCACTTTCAGTTCTTACACTGATTTGGTCCATTTTACTGCTGTGCTAAGTTGAGCATCTTAAGATGATGAACCGGTCACAGGTTTATGACAAGTTTATTTATTTTTTATTTACAATGGAACTTGATTCAAATACTGCAAGCTTATTCATGTCGTGTGGCTGCAAAACAAGCCCAGGCTTGGTATAACGTGTTAGTGGTTCTACTCTTGTTTGGATTTGGTCACACATACTTCCCTTGGTCTCTACAGTCTTGAGGATGAAGGTCCGAAGACATTGGATTGCAATTAAGCAAAATAATTAATAGAAAATTTGTAATCACCGTATGATTCAATTTCTGCGGTGCTGTGTTTGACAATGTCATGAGCATGCTCATAATGCGATGGCGTCTTCCTCCTAGATGAACGTGGAAAGTTCTGCATGGGTCAAGGCTTTGTGTCGGTGAAACGGAAATAACGCACAAGCCACTAAAATAAAGAGAATGTACTGTGAAAGGATTATCTTATCTTTAATTATTAAAGCTTTTTTCCAGGTCAAAAATACAACTTTGCACGTGAAATCTAGAAAGAAGTTCAGACAAAACAGTCAGCATACAGGCTACACAAACTCCACTACATTGTGTACATGTTAACAAAAGATAACAAGTAGGAAAGAAGAAATGAGGAAGATTTTGCATGCACAGGAGCAAATTCATATTTCGATTTCTTCCTCCATCACTGGGTTCGAGTTCATCTGGCGTCATGTCGGCGTCGGATCGCAAGTCTCCACTCACACAATCACACAGCAAACACACACATTACACCAAAAGAACATCCATCCAAAAATAGAGATCTGAGACTAATCCTAAAGACAAAAAAGCCTAAATTCCCTTTGTGTGTGTTACAGCCGTGGTTCTATCTCTTGCCCCTCTTGTTGCCGGCTGGAGGCTTTTTGAGCTGCAGCGTTTGTGCACCAAAGCCTGTACTCTGGACGGCAGACACTCCGAAGGTAAGCCCAGCTGACGCGTTGATCCCTGGGTTGCTGAAGTTAAAGCCTGAGGTGCTGGAGCTTCCAAATCCTTCGTGGAAAGGAGAAAGACAGATTTAAGCAGCATTCTCTGGATTATGTAGTATACTTGTACATACATATCACTTGCATACATACTAGATGGTAACAGATGCAAAATATCCCACTGCACTACCTGGGTGTTGTCTTCATGTTTTTGATCACATGGCTGAGGGGACATTTTATTTCTCACGTGTACTGTCAACTGTGACATTAAAAAATTTTTTTCTTTACACAGCCCCTAGCTCATGAACTGCTGGTGTGGAGTGACATTTTGGAGAATTACCAGCATCATAAAGTTCTCGCAACCTATATGCTAAGCCAAGCACCAGCTGAATGAAGACGGTGGACTCAGAAAGCGTTCATATGCCTCGATTTTTTGCATTGTGGGTTTGTGGGAATTTTAAATGGACATAAGTGCCATTTCTAAACACCAGTGCACACTTAATCTTCTTTTAATGAATCGAGGCGACTGACATTACAGTTAGTCTGAGTAATTGAGGGATTAAAGCCCAAAAGCACCTGGCAGTGGTGGAGTTTAAACCTTTTGATTACTAGTCTAGTGCTTTAACCACTAGGCTACAGCTTCCATACGCCTCCTTGACTAGAACTCAGTAGGAGTCTAATTCTTGTCATTTAAAAGATTTTAAAGCCTGTGGAAAGGCCCTCAAAAGTCCTCGAAGGTCCAGGGGCTCCGAGCTCCGTCTGTGATTAAGTCTAGACTGATGATCAAACAATCAGTCGAATCCCCAACGTGACGAGACGCTTTCTGAATCCACGCTTAGTCACGGTGTAAAGAAAGGCAGGAGGGTGCTGATCCAACACACCTGCGCTCAGGCTCCCTCCGGACGGCTTGTTGGAGGAGAAACCGAACGACGAGCCTCCTGCCGCCGCCGCCCCGAACGCCGGGCCGCTACCGAAAGCTGTCGAGAGAGAGAGAGAGAGAGAGCGGGACACGGCTTAATGCTACGCTGATGTTATTCATACACACATTTACAAGCATCACTCTACACGACAGAGAAGACTTCGGATAGCTGGACACCCACAGAGGACAAGAAGGGGAGAAATAAGGAGCAATGTAGGGTTTCTTTTAAAAACCAAATATTAGTTGAGGAGAAATGTCACCAGCAACCACAAGCATCTGGTTTAACGTTACTATGAAATCACTGGCGTGGAATGGTGGAAGCTAAAGAGGATAAATAAGCGGGTACCTCCGAGGCTGGTAGAGCCCATACTACTGCCCATGCCCGAGGCAAAGGGGGCGCCAAAACTTGCCCCCAGGGGCATCTGTGTTCCTGGGACAAAGAAAGAGAGCAGAAGAGCTTTCTCTCAGACCTTTCATCGCATTTTCTGTTGTGGTAAATGTCAGTATAGTGAAGATCTGAACGGATCCATGTTTTACAAGCAGCTTGGCCGTCACGATGCACTAACAATTACATTTCTTTTCTTTTCGCTATAGCTGATTATCACTTACCTGAAGTGCACACTAAGTTCTCGGCTTAAAAAGACTCGATTCATTACTACTCACGTCCACACTTACTTTATTACGTACTGGACCTGAATTTATTCAGACGCAGCTTCTGACTTTCGAGATTTTTGTGCCTCGTGTGTTGAAATGTTCAAATCGAGGTTAATTCGTATCTACGAGTACAGCTTTTAGCTTTTAAGGCACTTTATAGCTAATTTCATGAGCTTTTAATGCTAACTGCAATAAGCCTTGCAGATCTCAGGAACGGTTTTTAATGCTTTTAAATGGTTTAACGTTCCTGGTGTTCCTAATGTTCTTGATGCAGAAGGTTTTCTTGGACAGTATATGGACACTTATGAACTTCAGGATAAGAACATCTGTATCGCGTGTGCTTAATCATACACATTTAATTTGACGAGTTCGGTATTGAGAAACTTGAAGGGCCTACTCAGATCCCCGACTCGAGTCCCACGGGTCTCTGCTCGACTGGTACGATTCAAAGCGCTTGGTAATGTAAGTTACCAAAAAAATAATTATAAGGAGGAAGGAGCACAGACAAAGCCTTAGTTTATTTATGTGAGGATACTCTCTTTGTATCGCATTCTATTATTCGTGAAATTAAAAAAAAAGAAATTAATTATTTTGATAAATAAAAGCACATTAAAAGGAATCGGACATAATTTGTCTTCAGTTCCATTCTGTTTAAAATAAACAATTAATATATAAAGAATTGTCATTACATCCCTACAATTTCGAAGAGGTGAAGTATAAGGTTTAGGCGTATGGGTCCTATATCTGAATTCCAGTGTAAGCAGGCAAGGCTATTTCGAATGATAGTGCTCCCCGTCTCGTTTCCTTTTAGCTGGCTCGGTTCTTTCAAAGTTTTTTTTTTTCTCTCTCTACAATTTAGAGATGCAACAAGGTATAAAAATCAATCAGCATCTCGGCCTCCGTCCAATTAACGTGAATTACTGAGGTCAGTCAAAAAGAAACCAAGACAAGGGCATTTCTTTTATAAAATCGATTTATTGTTGATTCAAGCAATCCACTTACATCAACATCACACAGTTCAGGACAGATCTGATTGGCTAAGGCTACAGCTAGCAGTGTGTAACTTACTGGGTTTGCCTTCCTTTACACTTAAACAGGTTATAACGAGCTCTAATAACACACTCGGTGAGGACTTTATTAAGCACAACTGTCCGCCACTTATCCTCAGGTACAAAGATGGACATTGTGGGTCTGTCGGGACACCTAGTGAGCTCTCTACATAGACACAATTTAAGTCAAGGTATGTGCACGCCTGAGTAGAAGTTTGTCTGAATTCTTACGCGCCTTCAAACGCGTCCTTAGCGGTCACACTACCTCAATAACTTTATTATAGTTGCTAAATGGGGAAAGACCGTATGACTACGTACAAAGAAATGTGTACCAGTCAGTCATTGTATACCCAAATAGCTTGTAAAATACATTAATGTACACACTGCATAGGCGTGCTCATCATGCCTGAGACATCTCTTGCAGCCATCCAATAAATACAGAGTGGCTTGCAGTTACACGTCTCCACCAGAGGTGTCTCCAAATCCCACTGAATCACACACTGCAGCTTTACTCCAGTACGTGCATGGTAATCGGTTAGTTCTGTATATAGGCTGAACTGCGAAGGCACACCAAAATCAACAAGCAAGGTATAAATATCACGCTAAAATGATAAATCGGATAAGAACGAACTTCATATGTTAGTGTGTAAACAATCAGATTCATATTTCATGTGTAAACAATCAAAGGTCGTCTATGGGCTCACACACCCATACCGCGAAGTCTTTTATATATATATATATTTAAACACACACACACAAGGTTACCGCCTAGTTCAACAAGTCTAAGGATTTACCTGCATCGCTAGATCAACAACTGACTACAATTCAGTGATTCTACTGCACCCATGCCGTAATTTATTAAAGTTCTGAGAAGCTCACAACTACCACAAACCAAGCCTGAAAACATCCCGACTGCATTAGCACCAAGCAAACCCGGGCTGGACTAACCTCTCAAGACTAGGCTTGGGCAATGGTGTAAATTTTAACTAACGATTATCGTCTCCAGATGATTTATCGTGTCTGTAAATGAAACTGCGTACACCGCGAGGCCTTTCGGCTTCAGTCATGTGACCATTTTACTGTCCCAATAGTGAAAAGTGAAACTACGAGCATCCTAAGACTTCAGCAGCAGACAGCAGCTCTACTACTTAAGATCAGTACGGACTGAAACTTGAGTCTGAGTCGTCCGCCCCTGATAAAGCACTTGAATAATACTGATGAATAAAAAAAACCCTCCAGAATACTCCAGAGTAGCAGCTGGTAAATACGAGCTCGATGACGTTTGGCACATGAATCCACCGAAGATCCGCCGTACACTCACTGAGCATTTTGTTAGGTACACCTATCTACCACACTTCCATGTTCCGAGTACAATTCTAGCAGCCGAGGGTCGAAGGGCCTGGCTCAGGGGCCCAGCAACGGCATCCTAGTAACGTGAAGTTCGATCCAGGGATGTTCTGAGTACATACAAGTATACTGTACAGGCTACAACTCCCATACAGATTAACACTGTGGGTATACAATAACTAACTGTAACTCTGTGTGTGTGTGTGTGTGTGTGTGTGTGTGTGTATGTGTGTGGATACTATTACTCAACCCCCTCTACGATTGAGAGGTGGGTGTTTCCCAGTACAACATAAACACTGGTATTAACATATCATGATCTACAGTCAGTAATGGTATACCCACAGTGTTTACCTGCATGGAAGGTGGAGCTAAGTTATCCAAGAACACACACACACACACACACATCAGTGTACCTAATGAACTGCTCAGCGAGTGTGTCTGGTTACTTCCAGGCTTTGGACCCAAGAGCTTATGGTAAGGATGATATATGATATATCCGAGGCTCAAGGCACGAGTAATACATCCCAGAATATCTGAGGAACAGTCGAGTCCTCCTTCATTAAATACTATACTAACATCAATCAGCCCTCAATCAGCTACTTCATGGCATTTCTAAATCAACATGCTAGGGATGTAACGGTGCGCTTCACTCACGATGCCGTACACGGTACCGCGTTGAACATGAAGACAAATGACTCAGTATTAAATTCACTTCTAACTATTTCTTGTTATAAATTAAAAAAAGAAAATAAAGTAATAGTCACTATCTTTTATTTATCGAAACAATCAATCAATGTCTTTGTATTTCTGCGGTAGCTGCAAACTACGCCAAAGATACCGAATACGTATTTTGTGTTAAAAAAAAAAATTTAAAAAAAGTACAGCGCCAGCACCCCCTGCTGTTTAAAATGAATATCGGTACATCTTAAAAGAATCACGATTCAAATGGATGCCCCAAGTGAATCGATTCGTATCGATTCTTCCCGAATCGTTACATGCCTGGTAGATGCAGCAGCATTTTTCTATCGATTTATCGATATTGGTCAGGCGATTGGTGCATGAGCGAATAAATAATAATAATAATAATAATAAAAGACATAATAAATAAATCTGGATGTTCCTACATTCCAGCTGGGCTTCTCTCGAAGTTCTTAGGTTCAACTAAAGCCCATCATGCATCCGCCGGTCACTCAGCTACTGGTCATAATAATGTGACCCTGTCATTGCTCTGTTCGGCCCTGCCTGGTATTATTGCTCTCTTCACTAGACCCCAGCAAAAGCAAGACTTCATTATGGTTCATAACAGTCATCGCGACGTAGTTCGATCGATACGGATTATTAGTAGCTAGCAGAGTAGACAGAGTGCACTTCTAGTAAAACTAATATTAATAAAGCGGTGAGCCTGGATTGGTCTGGGCGGACAGTGAGAGAGGAACTTGGGCTATTAGAAATAAATAGGAGTGACGACGTACGGCTCACCAGAGGGGAAATAATCATAATAATAATAATAATAATAATAATAATAATAATAATAAATCCCAAATGGAAGCATGTCAGTTTCCATCTTTAGCAGGATACTACATGTCTCAGTACTGAAATAGCAGCATTAGTGTTATATTTGGATGAATAAGTACACTACTATATATTCCAGTTCCTTCATTGTTGTTCTGCTAAGTGCTTGTTTTTTTCACCGCTGTGCTTTACACGCGGCGTCTTATCACCAGGCCACGGCTGCCCCTGGTTTTATTTATAATTCTATTCTTGTGTTCTTCGCACTGAGCTATTTTTATTTTTAAGGACCTAGAGATCTTCCTTGTTCCTTGGATTTTAATAATCCATAAAAAAAATGAATGACATGTTCTTGAATTCCAGTATGAGCCAATGTACTATACATACAAAAGTCTTTTTTTAATCAGCGAGTGACTTCATGGAGAGGTAAATCGACTCCGAGTCTTATTAGAGATGTTCTACAAGGACAGACAGCAGACCTGCTTTCATTATAGTCAAATGATATCATAATTCAACACCAACGAGAGATAAGCGAGCCGAGCGAGCACCTTCGCGGAGTCGAGTACCCTGTTATTGATTATTTTAATGAATACCTGATCAATAAAACCTGTTAAAAGTGAAAATAAAAACTAAACCTGCGCTGGACTAGTCCGGTTTGGCCATTCCCTGACCGCTGTCTTCAGTAAAAAGGAAACAAAGCCGCTGCAGATGATGACGGCCGCTTTACCGCCACCAATAAGACCCGTCTGAGGACCCGCTGTGCCCCTCTGCTCCTGCCTCTTTATTATTTTATAGTCATCGTCTCGGCGCCCTGCTCTCCCTGACCGCTCGGGATCCTAAAAGGACAAGAAGGAGGTCTAGAACTTGAAGGCTGTCAGACCTGGAGCGGGCTGCTGCTGCTGCGTGAGCGTGGCGGCCATGGCCACGGCGGCGGCGTTCGGGACCGAGCCGAAGGGGGTGGGGCCGGTGGTGACCCGGGGGGCGCCGTGCAGCTTGCGGCTCCGCTTCGACTCGAAGACGTCCGTGCAGTCATCCAGGAAGGCCCGTCTGAAGCTCAGGTACTGGTGCTTTAAGGTCTGTGGGGGGGATTTAAAATAAAACAGCTGTAGAAGAGTCCTGTGATGAGACGCTGCTCCCACCTAGAGGTGATTAGGGGTAATAACACCCAAAGAGAATCGATCGCAAATTATTTATTCTGTCTGTGCTGATTTATCGATACTACCAGGGTTTGAAGGCAGAGTGCACCTTAAATACAGATATACCACCTTAAATCTTTGAGCTTTCCCATTCCCCCCCGACTGCGATTTGTGTCTGCACCCAGACCAATCTCCTTCAGACACTTAAGCCACACTGCTGAGATCCGATCCTGTGTTACTGGACACGTCTGAGCACGCCAGCGCCCCCCAAAGGATGACATCGTGCATTACACTGTCTGAGTCTCCTTAACTCACCTTGACGTTCTCATGAACCGCCTGCAGCTGGGCAGCCAGAGCCACGAACGTCTGGTACAGCTTCTGCATAGCCTGGGACAGATCTGTCAAACAAAGAATAACATGAATAAAGTGATAGACAAGCGGCTGGATCAGTTAAACCGGTGGTTTAAGGCTTTACTACCTTGAGGCGTGATATGAGAGCCGCTGCTCTGCGTGGTCAGGTGGTTCTCCAGCTCCTCGATCTGCTGGCGGTACTGCTGCAGCTGCACCTCAAACTGCTCCACCAGAGCGTGGAAATACCTGCGGAGACCAAGGGAGGACGTTTCAGCTGCCGGGACCGGAAGGACTCCGCCTGACTCGAGGGACCCGAGGAGGACTCACTCGGAGGGGGCGCTGTTCTCATGCTGAAGTCCAGGAGGCGTCTTTTGGGTCCTCAGTGCGATATCGGCATTCTTCAGTTCCTGCAGAGAGAGATGTAAATGAAATAATAATTTTTAAAAAAGCCAGTACCGGCCTTCTTTCATTTCTAAATAGTCGCCATGGAGGTGGGAACCGAACCCGGGCCGAGCCCAAACACTGTAGTACCCTGATCACAACTTTGTACCTGTGCGGTCTCCATCTTGAGCTTGTCGATGGAGAGGGCGTTCCTCTGCAGGCCGCTGGCACTGACCGACAGCAGCTGTTTCAGACTCTTGATGTCGTCCTGCACTTTGAGCATGGCTTTGGAGGACATCCGGCTGATCTCCTCCTGCACCTGCTTCTGCTCCTTCACAAACTTCCTACAGACACACGGACAAAACACCATGACTGGACCCTCGAGCAAAGTCCAGAGAAGGAATCTGAGGGACCAGATCTACGCGTTTTGAACTATATAAAGTAAAGCAGCACACAAGCCTGAGTGAACCGTGTCCCAACGCCAAGCATACACTGCTTGTGTAAAGTTGGTGCACTAGGGGGCCGTAGACAAGCATTAGATGGTGGAAACATGTTCACTTTTATCACTAGTCTGTGATCGATGTGTAGTGGTGAGCAGCCTGTCGTGTACGTACGGTGTTGTTTATTATTTTAAAGACATCATTCGTATCTTTACGCTCGCTAGTAGTATTAAGCCTTTTAGACTTTTAAACCATTCAAGTTTGAGAACCGCTGGTGTAAAGCACGCTACCATTGGACCATTGGGGGAGCCGTCTAAAAAGATGAATAATGCTTCAATATTAAACATAGATCACTTATACTCATTATTAAACCTAGATAACAGAGTTAATAGACCTAATGGAATGGAAGGCGTAGTGCTAACACTTACTGAAAATTGTCCACGTCTTGGCAGATAATGGCCGGCAGGTTTTCGTCCTTGGCAGCTTTACTGTCTCTAAGAAAAGAAAGACGAAACGCGTGCTTGTAGGAGCTTGGTCGTGACGGATGTATTCTCAGATGTTCACGTCGAGTACTCACTCGGGTCTGGTACCAGACGACTCGTTTTTCTTCTCCGATGACGCGCTGAAGTCGACTCCACCCAAACCCACGCTGGGTGCCGGGGCTGCGGACGCCAAGGTTGACGTAAGCAACCCTCCAAGACTCAAGCCTCCACCGAGCGTCGGCTGCCCCAGGCCTAAAAACCGTTAAGCAGATGTACAGGGGTGCGGTGATTGAGTGCTCGCTCATTGTCTGAATAAAACGATTAAAAATGTCTTCTCGATACTTTTCCGGCTTCCGGTGATTCTTTTAAGATGAACCGATATTAACTTTAAACAGCAGAGGGCGCTGGCGCTATATATCTTTTAAAGACAAAACGTGAATCCTGTACTTTTGGCATAGTTTGCAACTACTTAATAAATAGAACCAACACAAATCCTTTTATTGTTCTAAAGAAATATAGTTTAAGGAAACTTTGTCTTCGATTTCATGGGGGGAAAAAAATCCCTCCGGCCCCACCTATGGGTTTGTTTCCTGTGGAGTTGAATGGTACAGTTGAACCCTAACTGCGCTACTCTGAACTCTACACACTGCACGTTCGATGCTTTAAAGCTCGATGCTGACCCAGTTGTACCACCTACTGTGTGGTAAGTATCATCCCCTTCTTACCTGTCGATGCAGGGGTGGAGAACAGTGAGGAGCCGAGACTGAGACCCACGGCCGGAGCAGACGTGGGGGCTGCCGTTCCTCCCAGGTTAAGCGAGAAGCCCGTGGATCCGGCCTGAGGTGTCGAGGAGGTGATGACGGAGCCCAGAGTCAGGCCAGTAGCGGCCGGAGTAGAGGTGGTAGTAGTGTTCAACGAAAACGGACTCGCCGATGCCGCCGGTTTTCCGAAGCCGAAACCGAAGCCCGTTGAAGCGGTCGTGGTTGCGGCAGGAGCTCCTGTGGAAGACCATGATTGTTAGGCTTTATTAGAGTCCGTTAAACACGCTACTTCAAATTAGAACAATCCAGAAGCAATAGACTTTACGTGTTACCTAAGGTAAGGCCAGTCGCTGGTGCAGCCGCTCCTACAATACAAAAAAAACCCCCAAAGTAAATTATTCCCAAGTCAATACAATGAAATTACACGAACAGGTTTTACATATTTGGCACGTACCTGCGGCGGGTGTGTTAAAGTTGAATCCTGTCGCTGGTTTCTGAGCAAACAAACCTCCACCGAGGCCCAGAGAGGCTGTAGTTGTGGTAGCCGCCGTAGTGGACGTCGCCGCGCCCAGCCCACCAAAGCTGAAGCCACCGGTTCCTGAAGCAGGGGCGCTGCGTGGAGTAAAAGCATGTCGGTTATATCACGAAAGATGCTTTCAGTCCACTAGAGGTGTAAAAACACCTGACGTAAAGCTGGGCCTGCAGTTTTAGGAGATGTCTGGTTTCCTCTGTGACACTGTGGTACGCTGGCAACTCCTGGAAGCATTCACCAGTCTCCTAGTTGACTTAATGTGTGTATAATCGCTCTCGCTGAGGTTCGCTGGAGTCCCAGAGCCTTTGCGATGGATTTGAACCAACACGACATATATTTTTTTTATTCGAATTGCTTTAAAAAAAATCGAAGCAAATGTGAACAGGTGAATAATACATTGACACAGCAATGCATGTAGTAATTATTCTGCAAGCAAATACAAGATGCATGTAGTTATTATTCTGCAAGCAAATACAAGATGCATGTAGTTATTATTCTGCAAGCAAATACAAAATTCATATTAATAATTACATTTAAGTTACTTGTTTCTACCTTGTTTACTTATTTTCACGACATAAACTGACGTGTACAAAATATCACCTCAGAAATCCTTCACATCAACTGTTAATAATCAATTATTCAATATTAAACGTTTTCTACAGTCTATTGTACGGTATAAACGTACATTCCCTTTGACTTTATGGTGTTATGATTTTTCACTTCTGTAATAAAACACGTTTTGTAAAACCTGAGCTTTTATTTTTTATAAATGTTTTCGGCGCC